>PVJC01006199.1:0-55932 GCA_004026665.1 Murina feae | reverse complement strand
TGAGACGAGAATGTAGGAATGAGCTCTTTGTGTTTGGCTTTAAGTGAAGGGCTACCCCTCAGCTCAGATTTGCCCAGGACCTCCTGGGTGCGCCAGAATGAACAGCATGCCCGAGGGGATGGAGTTAGTGGGGCAGTGAGAGCTCTGGGTTCTGAGACCTTCATCTGGGCTCTGCTGGCACAGGATTGAGGGACTGTTGGCAGGGAAGGGGGGTGGGTTGTGAGGTTGGGGGAGCTAGCTTCTCTGGTCTCTGATGCCTCAACTATGTGATTCGTGCCTTGGACCAGATAGATGTCTTCCCTTGTAGCAGCTGATGATTCTAGCATCTGTCCTCGAGGAAGGAGAGCCTAGAAAACATGACCTGATTTTCAAACAACATCCCTGCTTATTGTCAGTCCCTGCAAGTGTGTCCACGTCTGGACCATGCAGGTGGCTGGCTGCATTCGTTGTCCCCTGCTTCCTCTGGCCTCTGCCTCGGATCACTTCCCTGCCCTGGGGCAACCTCAGAAGGATAGAGAGTGGGGGATGGGGAGGAGGGAGCTGATAACACAGGCTCCCTGTGGGTGCAAGGTTAGAGCGTCACAGTGAGTCCCGGAGTCACTCCTTGATGGACTTACTGGCCTCACCCCAAGCCCAAATAGGGCAGGATTGGGGGTGTATCGCTGGTGGGTGGGTTTAATCACATGGCATCAGGTAGCATATCACAGGCAAGTTTGTTTATCATAACAGGTTGGCAAAGGCAGGAGTGGAAAACTCAACAAAAGGTAGAGTTAGGAAGTCTGCGTGGCTCCCAGGAAGCGGGGTCCAGCTCTGGCTTCTTAGCGCTCTATTCTGTCTCCCCGATGCTCAGGGGGGTGGCTCAGTGCTGCGGGCCAAGCCTGGGGTCCTCTGATAAAAATGCCCTCATTTCTTTTCTGCGAGTGCAGCTAACTCATTACCTGCGGTGCTAACTTTCGGGTCCCCTGAGTGGGAAGAAGAGGAGGAGGAGGAGGATCTTCGAGCCTTTAAGGATTTGAGGCCTTTCTCAAACCCGGAGCTGGGGTTGATGGATGCCCTCCAGTGCCTTGACAGCAGTGACTGGTGAGGTGATACATCCCTTGTGCGCAGTAGCCAGGGGAGAGCTGCAGGATAGCTGCTGTCCCCCAAACCCCACCCCCCACCCACATCTCTCACTGCTGGAGCCCGGTCCTGCGGAGGGAGGTGTGTGTGTGTATGTGTGTGTGTGTGTGTGTGCACGCATGCACATGCGTGTGTCCAGCCTTCTGCGTCTGCCCCATGAGCTCCAAAAGCCCAGTGCAGTGCTCTGTGGCGCACCAGAGCCAGGCACGGCAGGTATGAGTGTGGCTCCCAACCCTTCTTTAGGAGATCTTAGAAAGGTCACAGCCCTTCATTGCTCTAAGCCAAGTTCACCCTGCTCCCAGTTCCCACCCCTGAGCTGGCGGACACACACTCTTAGTTGTGAGCAGCGCCATGACTCGGGGTCCAGAGCATTTGCGGGAAGCCCTCCCGTCTTCTGTCCTCATGTTCAAGTACCCCCTCTTGAAGGCACCAGCTTGTCACAGGTGTGGTGGTCCTGGTCCTGGGGTGGGCTTCCCTCTTGGGTGAGGTCGCGCCAGGGCTCCCATACAATGGCTTTTACCGGACTGCTAAGATTTCAGCCTGGGCCCGGCCCATGTGGCTCGGTGGTTGAGTATCGATCCATGAACCAACAGGTCACTGGTTCAATTCCCAGTCAGGGCACGTGCCTGGGTTGCGGGCACCATTCCCAGTAGGGGGCATGCAGGAGGCAGCTGATTGATGATGTTTCTCTCCCTCACTGAAGTTTCTCTCTCTCTATCCCTGTCCTATTTTCTCTCTCTAAAATTCAATAAAAACATATTTAAAAATAGAAGCGTTCGGGCTGACTGTGCCAGCAGGAAGCCCTGCCTTCAGGCCATCAAATCCCACCCTGCTGCGGTGCGGAGAGGGTGGCCGTGCGGTGCCCCTGGTCTGCAGAGGGGGCAGGTCCCGCCCTCCCCACCTGCCTGTGACAGGCCTGGGCTTGCTTCTCAGGCACATGAAGGAGAAGGGCCTGGTGAGTGTCCGGCGCCTGGCAGCCTGTCACCCGGAGGTCCTTGCTGGGAGGCTGCACGACGTATCCTTGGCCGTGACTGGAGAGGTGAGGCCTCCCAGACGCCTGTGTCCTGTGCACCCCTGGCCTGTCCCCCTTGCCTGGGGCTGCTGTTCAAAGTGGGTCACAGAGCAGCCACAGAGAAGCCATGGCTCCTTGGAACAGGGGCATCCCCCTCTTATTTCTCAGCCTTTAGCCACTAAGGTGGGAGGTAGCCACCCATTTCTCAGATTAGAAAACTGAGGCCTGGGGTTTCCTTACTTCTATGTCATCGGCCTGCATTGTCCTCTGTACGCATAATACCAGAGGAGGGATGGAGTGTCCTAGGCCAAGTCTACAATTTCAGAGTGGTTGTAACATTTCCCAAGCCCTTCCTCTCAGGGGCTGGCCCTGGGCTGGGTGTGGCTGGACCCAGATGGGCAATGAGATGCATCTCATCGCAGATGAAGGCCATGGCCCCTCAACCCCTTGGGAATAGATTGTTGTAGTGGGGGGCCTTGTGAAGATCAAATTGAACGTCCTACATAATAAAAGCCTAATATGTAAATTGTCCCTTTGACCAGGAGTTCGACCAAGAGGCTGGGCTGGCCAGCCATCCACCCTTGGCCTCTTGCCCCGGCCGGCCCCACCCTGGCCAGCAAAAACAGCAGGCAGCCAGGGGAAGGGAGGCCCTGACCAGCAGCCATTAGGGACCCTACCTGTGCACGAATTTCGTGCACTGGGATTCTAGTTATTTATAAAAGTGCTTGGAAGACTCTTGTACAAATTTCAGATGATAATGATGGAATTAGTCATTATGATGATAACAATAGTAATAATATTTTTTAAAAAATGGGACAAAATATTGCCCAGAGCTGCTGCAGCCCAGGAGGCCTAGGCCTGGGGCAAGGGTGGAGGCACAGGTGGGGGTGCAGTGCCCATCTTGGAGCCTCTGACAGGGTCCATCAATGTGGTACCTCTCCCATCTCTCTCCCGAGGTCACCAACCTCCGCTCCAAGGTGTCCCGCTTGGCCATCCGCATCCTGGGAGACCTCTTCCGGGCCTTGAAGAAGAATATGGACCAGGAGGCGGAAGAGATTGCCCGCTGCCTGCTGCACAAGATGGGCAACACCAGCGAGTTCATCCAGAGAGCAGCCAACCGGTCCCTGGGGGCCATGGTGGAGCACGTGACCCCTGCCCGATCCCTGGCAGCCCTGACCTCAGCGGGCATCTAGTATGTGGCAGCCCGTTGTCTGAGGGGTGGGGGTGGCCCAGGAAAGGGAGGGGAGGGGAGGGGCCTAGGGTGGGAGAGGAGTGAACTGTAGCTGGGGAGCTCCTGGTTGGGTCTGCCCCACCTTCTGGAGCCAGGTGATGACACCTGGCAAATAGGGAGAGGTGCTTTGTTCTGTTCAAAATGGAGGAGTCCTAGTGGCGGTACTAACACCCCCAGAGACGGGCATTTCTGATGAAATCCGGGCCGTCGGAAAACAAGGCACACGCTCATCTTCAGCTGGGGAGGAGAGTGGGGCTCACTGCTACTGCAGCTGCGTTTGCTTTTCCGAAAAAACCCAAACCAAACGCAAAACCAGAAGCATTTCTCAAGCCCTTTCTCCTGCTGACAAAACCACTTTCAACCACAAGCCAGTCAGGATGCCTCTGCAGGGTGGCCCTCAGACAGACCCAGGCGGTGAGCTGGCAGCCGGGCTCTGGGCCCAGCCCATGCGAAGAGATCCACGTTGCCTGGATTCATGTCCTCGTGGCTTAACTTCCCTGTGCTTCCATTTCCTCATCTGTAAAATGGGAATAATAAAATTGCTATGAGGAGTAAATGAATAGATTCATGGAAGAGCACTTAGAACAGGGTCTGCCTCCACCCAACCTTTGTCCATTGCTCACTGTGCTATTATTAACTTGGGACAAACTAATTGTACTACTTTTTCTGGATTCCTCCCTTTGCCTTAGTTTCCTCACCTGAAAGATGATGATAATTGTAGCTTGTGAAGTTGAGGAGATAATGGTCTGAAGGTGCTCAGAGGTAGGGTGCCAGGCACAGAGGGTACCTCACTACAATCTGAGATGATTGATCATTGTTGCGGGAACCAGGGTCAGGTGTCCTCAGGGGTCCCAGCCTGGAATTCCCAGGGATCCTGCTACAATGCAGATTCTGACTCAGATGCTAATGGTGCCAGTGCCCGGACCACACTGACCAGGGAGAGCCCAGAAGGGGCGGGGGAAGGGGACAATGCTGCCTAATGGACTGTGGACTTGCAGACCCTGCTTGAAAAGGTGAAAGGAAGAGGTGACATCCTGATGGGGCTCTCTTGTAAGATCTCAGGTCCCCTGTGTTAGGACTTCCAAATCCCCACCAACCCCGACCCTCCCTCCTGTCTCAGTTCCGCTCAGTAGATGCGCAGTAAGCTCCCATGGACTGTTGGCATGTGCCAGGCACCAGCGAGTGGGCACTGGGGATTCAACTGAGAGGGAAACTAGTTACCCACTTCCCGGGAGCTCCAGCCTGACCGGGGGCCACAGGGCTGCACCTGTGCACCTCAGGGGACAGGGACAGTGCACCCCCGGGGACAGCTAGGTCTGCTTGGGGGCCAGGGAGGGCAGAGATGCTGATTGGGGAGGACCTTTCTTGGTGGAGAAAGATGGGGATGAGCACTTAGGCCAGGGGTGGGAAAGTCTGGCCTGTGGACCGTAGAAGGCCCACGAAATCATTTGGTCTGGCCCTGTCCAGGCACTGGGGGTGAGTTAGTTAAATGTTTGGCCAAACACAGCAGGAACAATTTTTTTCTTTTTTCTTTTTTCTTTTATTATTACTTAAAATATTACAAAGAGTAGTACATATGTCTCTTTTCTTTCCCCCTTGACCTTCCCCCATCCTCCCCACCCTCCAGTGTCTTGTGCCCATTGGTTATGATTATATGGATACATAAAAGTCCTTCGGTTGATCACAGCAGGAACAATTTTAAGCTGATAATTTTTGAGGCCCACAAGTGATGTTATAAACATCCCAATGGACCTTGGCAGAAAAAAGGCTCCCCGCCCCTGATGTAGACAAAGGCAGACTGTGATGCAGGAAGGATGGGAGCGGCGGGCACAGGCGTCTCTAGGGAACACCAAGTGGCTTCCCTTGTTCTTGCCTGTCCCCCTGTGGTTGTTGTCAACCTCAGTTCCACTGTCAGGGAGGGTCTGCTCTTTCCCCAAAGATTCCCCTCAGCCCACACGGGACAGTATTTGGGGCCCATCACGGCATGAGACGTGGATGCACAATAGTAAGTCCACGTGGGCCAGTCTGGGGACCCGCAACCCTTTCTTGATTGAGCCCTTGACTGCGCTGTTTTCTCTCAGCCACAGAAACCCCTCCGTCCGGAGATGCACCGCCCAGCACCTGGCGGCCGTCCTGGAGCAGATAGGCGCTGAGAAACTTCTCTCAGGCACCAGGGACAGCACGGACATGCTGCTGCATAACCTGGTCAGGCTGGCCCAGGACTCCAACCAGGACACCAGGTGAGGCAGGGCAGGGCCTGGGGACTGCTGCCCAGGCCGTGCAGGGCAGATGGGGCAACCAGCCAGCCCCGGCCCTCACACTGCGGCTTCCCTGGGATCATGGGGAGGGACAGGTGGGTGGATGGAGCAGTGTCCTTTCCTTTCAGCTGTCCCATCTCCCCACTGTCATAGCCAGGCTACTCAGGGAACGGTCAGCACTTCCACCCCCATGTCCACTTTCCTTCTCTCTCCAGCCACAGCAACCTTGCTCTTCCTCCGGTCCCACCCCAGCTCCCTTCTCTGTCAAGACTCTGTATACATTTTTTTAAGAGATCGTTTGTTCATGAGCACTCTTTTCATTATTCTGGCGATGACTGTGAATCAGAAAAATTAGCCTCAACTGTTTTGGAGTTTATCTCCTAGTGGGGTAGATGAACGGTAAACAAATAATTATGGTAATTTTAGGTACAGGTAAGGGATAAAGAGGCAAAAACAAGATACAATGGAGAACGGGGTGGGGGCTATGCTAGACTGAGAGTTAGGGGGATCTTTCTAAAGAGTGACGTTTGAATGGAGAGCTCAGCTCTTTGAGGATCTGGGGTGGGGGGTTGTCCCAGGCAAAAGAAATGGTAGAAAGGCCCATGGATAGGACTAAGCTTGGCGTTCACGGAAGACCAGGGTCAGGCTGGGTAGTGCACGGGAGTGGCAGGCAGTGTGGGCGACGAGGCAGAGGGGGCAGGGCCAGGCCAAGGAGGGCCTCTCAGGCCACAGTCAAGGGTTGGGGTTTTGGTTTGTGTGACCGGGAGCCACTGGAGGAGTTTTTAGTAGGAGCGTGAGGCAGTTAGACGATGCTACGCAGGAGAGTGATGGGCTCGGATTGATTGGCATTCATCAATCAGTTAGGGTTGGGGTCCAGTGAATCACACTCAGCTCGCAGCCCGCTGTCAGCCTGTCTGCAGACTGCACCCCTCGTGGTACAGTCCCAGAGGCGTGTCTACTCTGGGTCTCTAATTTTTATTGACCTAACAGGTAACAGTGCCAGCTCGCTGTTGCAGAGTGCATTTTTTTTTTTTTTACCCAGTTACTAGTTTGAGAGTTTCTTTATACGCTTGCTAGCCTTTTACTAAAAGACAAGCAAGCCAACACCCTGGCTGCTCATTGGAGGGTTGATAGTGGGAGGTGGAGTCTGGATGGAGGAGGGCACCAGACTGATGGCTACCTCATGGCCCAGGCAAGAAGGGCTGGAGGCTGCTGCAGGAAGGGAGGTGGATTGGACTAGGGTCAGGGCAGAGCCGACAGGAGGTTGGCTTTCAAAGAAGGAGCAGAGATGACATTTAGGTTTGTAAACAAAAAATAGGATGAATGGTGTTACCTTTTACTGACATGAGCCATATTGTCAGGGAAGAGGTTTGGGGGGTTTGTTTTAACTGCCATGGGGAATAGAAATCAAAGTCTAACACCCTCTCCCTCTGACCTTCCTTTCAATTCCTGGGACCTTAGGCTTCTCGGTTTCCATGGCACCTACTTCCCGGTTCTCCTGCCCTTCTGTGGCCATTGCCCCACCCGCCCTGCCCTCAGAATGTTGGTGGCCACAGGAGTTTCTTTGGTGCTTGTCCCCCTCATGTGACTCTCTCTGAATGGTGCCATCACTTCCGGTGGCTCCAGCCACAGGAAACTCTGATGCTTCCCAACCTCTGGTTCCAGCCCACACCTTCTCAGGGCCGTGTCTCTGATGCCTCCACAGAGGCCCATCAGTAGGATGTGCAATTGTTGTCTTCAAGTACAAAGTGTTCCTAAATGAGCCCACTGCCGTCTCCCCAAGCCTACTTCTTCCCTCTGCTGTTAAAAGTCACTGTTATTTACTGAGTCACCTAACACGCAGAATGGGGAACTTCATACTCTGTTGACTCTAAGACACACATTTTCTCCCCACATCTTACTATCTTACAATCAGGCAGCTCACAGTTATTGACCAGGGAGCAATTATGACCTAAGTTTTACTATCTGCACCTTTGCAAACTCGGTCATTGTTGCTCAAGGTATAAACCTTTGAATTAAAACCTGCACTGTAGGAACTACACTAAGAGGCTTTCTTTGCTTGTTAGCCTTTCATATTTATTTTAAGAAGTAATTGTGGGTGCTCTGTGGGGAATTGTTGAGTTTACTTGCTCTTTAAAATGCCTTAGAAATATTATACTATTACTTAGCATCGAAATGAAAAGTTATTGCATATAAGGAAAGGCATGGAAATAGGGTGATGGGTTATAAATTAGATATTAATGCAAACATTCATCACTGAAGGAATGACTAAAATTCCGCGTTTTCTTGCGAAGCCACCAGCAGGTACTGCACACTCCCCTTAAGCGCGGCTCCCTTCTGAGGCTGAGATCCCATGCAAAAGGGCCGTCTTCGCACGCAAGGCAGTGTCATTGAAGGCAGCGATCGTGGCCAGTGTTTTTCTTTAGTGGAAAATAAGTTAAAGGTGCATTTTACAATCAGTAAAGTCTTCAGCTGAGCAAAATATGGCCATTTTCAATGTTTCATGCTCTACCTCCAGTCACCTACCAAGTCCTGCAGTTTCAACCTCCTTAGCAGCTCTTGAATCGGATCACGCCTTCCTGCCCCCACTCTACAGCCTCGCTCCAGGCCTTTATCCTCTCTTGCCTGGACTGTTATAGCCACCCCCAAATCGGTCTCCAACTCTAGCCTTGTCCTCAATGATCCATCCTCCGCACTGCTCACAGTGCAAATTGGATCCCCCCTTAGCTTCCCAGGGAATGTGGGCTGAAGTCCAATTCCTCCCCCTCTTCCTAAACTGGTCTTATACCTCCTCCATCCTACTCTGTTCCAGAGTCCAGCCCTGCCTGCCTTTCTCCAGGTACATGCCTGCTGATGTGTCAGGCTGTCTTATGGATCCGAGAATGTCCCCCTCCTCCCATTTACTTCCCAATCCTGTCCACTTGTAAACTCCTACTTATCTTTTGAGCCCCAACTCAAGGAGCCCCTCTTCTATGAAGCCCTCCTTGATTCCCTGCCCCACCTGCCACTATTCACCAGGAAGAGTTGACCACTTCCTCCTATTTTGCCCCACTGCACCTTTCCTCAGATTTCTAAATAACCGTACTAGAAAAAGTTTGGTATAGCCATCCAATGGAATATTATAGAGTCATTAAAAAGGGTGACATGGGAATATGATTAATGGTAAAGTAAAAAAAAAAGTTGTATACAAGTTGTATATACATTCTGATATCAACTAAATGTATATAAATTGGAAAAAGATGATGAGAAAACATGTCAAATTTGTAATAGTGGTTTTCTCTGTAATGGAAATGGTGTTTATTTTTGTATGAATCTAGCCTTTAACTAAGTAGGGATTACTGTCATAATTATAAAAAGTATTGAAACCTCTCTTACTATAATTAGAAAGCTGTGTGAAGTTGTAAAGCAACTTTACGATGTGTTTCTGGGGCTGTTTCTTCATCTTGCTCTTCATCCTGTGGTAGGTTTTATGGCCGGAAGATGGTGAGTATCTTGATGTCGAACGCCAAGTTCGATGCATTTCTGAAGCAGTCCCTGCCATCGCATGACTTACGGAAGGTCATGGCCGCCATTAAACAGCGGGTGAGTTGGTGGCTGTGAAGGGTGTTGGGTGGGGGGACTGGAGCTGAGCCCTGCAGGCCTCACGCAGGTCAGGGAGTGGGGGCAGCACTCAGAGGCTTTTATTTCCCCCAGGACTGCTGCCGGGCTAGGTCAGAGTGATTTCCTTGTCCTCTACTCGGCCTGGTTCTGCCCCTCTCTGCCTGTGTCCCTTGAGTCTGCCTGGGCCTCCACCTCTCCATCCATGAAATGGGAACCTTGACCCCCAATACTTGGCCCTGACTACCAGTGCTCTGAGAGGCTCAACTGCGCCCTGGGAGGCCTCCCAGAGGGAGAGTTTAAGGTCTAGGCTGGAGTATCTGGCACGTCCCCAGAGGCTACTCCTTCTGGCTCACGCTCTGTGTGTATTTTTCAAGGGACTAGAAGAGAGTGACGAGCTGCCGTCTGCCAAAGGCCACAAGGTGTCGAGGAGTCTGGCCGTGTGTGAGAACGGGCTGCCCGGTGAGGACGGGTACGGCCACTCTTGTCTCTCTGGGGCTCCACTTGCAAGATGCCGAAGGGGCAGCCAGGTTGGCTCTGGCTGGGAGTTAGAAACCAAGCAGGACCCTGAAGGTCACTCCTGTGCCTAAAACTTAAACTCCTGGGAGGACCCATTGATCTCCTTAGCAGGGACCCAGGGAAGCCCACCCCCACCCCCACTCCAAGAGTAGCTTCCTGCCTTCTCCCACGTGTCCTCTGGGCCGGACCAGAGCAGCCAGGTTTCCAGCCCCTTCACTTCTCTCTCCCTCCTCTGCCTTTGCCTTTGTGGGTTCTTTGCCTTGTGTGGCCTGTCTGCACCTAGAACAAGCCTGTTTATTCTACAAGGTCCCACAAGATCCAGCTCACCTGCCACCCTCTCCCAGAAGCTCTATCTAACACTCTGTGTCCCCACATCCTCTGGGGGACAGGTCATCCCCATCCTGCAGTCCTCTGTCAGCCATGGACTTAGCCATCCTGTCTCCCACGGGTCTGTGAGCCCTCAGGGCAAGACCGTCTCTCATCTCCTTGTTTTCCAGCGCCCCGCACAGGTCTTGGCGCTCAGTAGACAGAGAGTGGAACGTAGGAATGAATGACAGAATGGTGTCGGGCTCTGCCGGTGGGACGCGGGTGTAAGGCATGAGCTCAGAAGAGTGAGGCTTTGAGCTGGGATGGGGCTAGAATTCTGTTTGGAGCTGCTCTCATTCTGGCTGAAAAGGCAGGAAGAGAGAGCCCTGCCCCCTGGGGCTCTAGGCAACCATATTGCTGTCCCGGAGTAAGGGGCCTGGGATAAGGTGTGTCCATGCCCCGGCTGCCCAGGTCAGATGCTCCTTCTGCTTAGGCTCAGCTCCAATGGCCCGAGGCTGGCGGGGCTGCGCTTTTCCAGGCGGGGTGGCTCGGAGATGGTGGAGCAGCTGCGGGAGCTGACACGGCTGCTGGAGGCCAAGGACCATCAGTCTCGAATGCAAGGTGTGGGGCGGCTCCTTGAGCATTGCAAGGCCAAGCCGGAGCTCATCACCGCCAACCTGGTCCAGGTGAGCCTGCCTCCCCCACCCTGCCCCCCCATCTCTCCCCATTGGTGCAACTTCAATTTGGAAAACTCTGAACAGGGTTAGACATTGGCCAGACCCCTCAGGGTAAAGGGAGCCCAACAAGCATTTGCTAGCCAGTTGCCTTGGTAACGCTGTAAGACTACTTAGAAGTGGCCAAAGGGATGAGGGCTCAGAGGTGTCCCGGGCCTCTCTTAGCCCTCTTGGAGATTTGTGGGAAGGAGGGCAGAAGTAAAGGGTTCCATGGCCAGGGGCACCACTGGTCTAGCCATGTGCATGACATTTTGGGGCAGAGCATGTAGTCGGCCAGGAGATTGGGCCAGGCTGGGTGAGGAGCAGGCACAGGCTGTAAACCAGAACAGATGCCTGCTTCTTCCAGGAGCAAGGCTGCTGACAGCCAAGTCCCTTGGCAAGCGGCTGAGACACAGGCATGGAGGCAGCAGGCCTGCGCTTCCTGTCTTCCTGGCTGTGTGATCTGGGCAAGTGATGTCACCTCTTTCAGCCTCAGTTTTTGTTTTTAATGGCAACGTGAGGATGAGAACACAGGTCTGCCAGGTGGTTCAGATCATCCCAGGAAAGAGAGAGTGAGGATACCTGACGAGATGCTCTCAAACTGGGCACATGAGTAGTGCTCTGTGTGGGGTCGTTCTTCCCTCCCGCACGCCCCACCCCTTTGAGGTGGTGCACTCATAGCCACTGAGAGTGTTCTGGCCCAAGGTGGGATGACGCCTGTCAGGGCCACAGGGGCCGCACTGCCGAGGGGGTGACTGGGCTGTGGGACTCCTGCTCGCCTGGTTCCCACGGGCTCTTGGTTTCTGTTCTCTCAATAGGCGTTCGATGCTTTCACCCCAAGGCTTCAGGATTCCAACAAGAAAGTGAACCAGTGGGCGCTGGAGTCCCTCACCGAGATGATTCCCCTCCTCGGGGAGAGCTTGCACCCCATGCTGCTCTCCATCATCGTCGCCGTTGCAGACAACCTCAACTCCAAGAACTCGGGGATTTATGCTGCCGCTCTGTCTGCACTGGACGCCATGATCGAGAGTCTGGGTGAGCCTCCTGCCCTGGTCCCGCTTGGCTCCGGTGGGCAGCTGGCTCCCTCCCTAGTGCCACCCTGGGCTGGGCCCACCCTTCCTGCTTGGCCATTGGCAGAGTGGCGAAAGGCACGGGTTCAACATTTTCCCAGAGGCTGTGTAGGTCACAGGTCGGTGGCCTAGGGCCTGTGAGGTTCTTGGTTGGCAGCTTGTTCATGTCCCATCCCCCTGCATGATTAGCTGGTGACACTGGAGGAGACGTGGAGATGATGTCTTGCCTCCCTTAGCACACGCGATGTAAATGCCTCACCCAAGGTCACATAGTGCCATGGAGTGAGCCAGCCGGGCATTGACAGAGAAACAGGTCAGGATTGCCATGAAGGAACTGGGAAGAGCTGTCAAGAACTGTCGTAGTTGTAGACATGGCAGCAGTGAATGTGGCTTGTATAGGGCCCAGGCAGATGCTGGTGAGACCGCAGGGCGAGCCTATTGGAGAGGACCAAGCTGATGGGCAGGTGGGCCTGGAGGGCTGACCACCTTGGTTGTCTCATGTAGGAGGCAGGGGTCCCACTGGCTTTTTGAGTGTGAAATAGCTGAGAGCTGCCTTTTAACAAAACTGTTTGTGGCCAGAGCTTCGGGGTGAGGGGTTTGGTGTGAGGGGTGGGGAGTGACATTGGAGTGGGGTTGGGGGAGGAATGAAAAGAAAAAGCGGAAGGAGCTATGGGAGAAATGTCAAGAGCTTCCCAGGTCCCTGCGGGCTTCGCAGCATCACATTTGCCTCTTGAACCTCAGGTGGCATTTCGGTGCGTAGACTTCGGTCCTCAGTCCTTTATGGAGTGCTCAAAGGTGCTATTTCGTGTACCTAGTGCACAGGCTGATGTGCAAGGTCAAGCCTCCCAGGGTATGTGAAAATGTAGTTCGTGCTTAGACTTACGTCCCAGCCAGGTGTGGAGCCGTGAGTTTTTGCAAGCCAGTCTTGCCTTGATGCAAGAAACCGTGGGATCTGGGAAGCGTTGCTATTTTCCTGTTGCTTGCTGTATGTTCTGACGAGCACAGAGCAATGTCCTCTCTTTAGCACCCACGGACCATCCCCACAGTGAGGCCGGGACCTGGCCAGGCCCACACACTCCCCCCACCTCGTCCTCGCGTCCTAGCCTGGGTCCAGCGCCGTGTCCTTGTCTGGAGCCTCCAGGAGAAGTTTCAGTTACAAATCAAACGCCTGTCCAGGCCCTCCTCCGCCTTTCAAGTTCATAAATATTGTCAATTTCCTCCCTTCATCTCCAAGGGAATTTATGATTTGCTGGGTTTGTTGCTGTAGAACAAATAATATAAATCCAGCTCTAAATTATGGCTTGTTCTCGGGGCTGCTGTGGGTAAGTGAGATTGCTGTTGCCCATAACCGAGGCTCTTGGTAAATCATCGCAGGCCCTGGATTTATTGGGAAACGCTACACCAAGCAAAATAGGCTTCTGTTATGTGAAGAGGAAGCGCCCTAGTCTGAGGAGGGCAGATTTAACGCTTCCTTTCCGGTTTTGCCACCGGGCCAGCTTCGGGCTGCAGAAGCTAGCGTTTCACATTGTCATAAGACTCAGGTCCCCTCTCCCTGGGGCCCTGCCATATGCACCTGGGCTGGGCACCCCGGAAAGGGCCCTGGGGAGCGTCTGCTTTTGTGAGCTGAGCGCACCTTGAGACAGGTTGAGTTTCCAGGAGGACGCCTAGGATTCTCATTTCCTCCTGGGACAGGGTGTCCTCAAGTGTGGCTGACGGTGTCCCCTGCGGCCCATCAGCTCGGGGACTTGGTGCAGGGAGCCTGGAAGCAGGTGGGAGGGGAGCCGTCTTCCTCTCTGCTCCTTGGGTCAGGGCGAGGCTGGACTGCAATGGGGTTGGACTTGGAGGAATGGAGGAGTCCAGTAAGTCCCTGGCAAAGGCTTCCATGGGGCCCACAGCGTGAAGCTCTGGGTCTTGGCTCCACATCATTTGAACAGGCGTGGCAGTGGGTGTTCAGGGCCACGTGGCTTTGCTGTGAGCCGTACCCCTCTCCGCCCCACCAGCAAAATGGGTTTTGGAAGAATTATTCACTGAGAAGTAAAGAGCCGAGTCCCATATCCACCTAGGTCAGACCTGGGGGATTTAGGTTGCCAACAAGGAGAATTCATCTCTGCCAGGGTGTGCCTGTGGTAGACACACTCTTTCCAGGAGGGGTTCTCATGTCTGGAATGGTCACACCTGGTCTGCAGAGGGTGAAATGGAGGCGATACTAAACTTCCCCCTGGCCCAGGGCTTTGGGTGGTAGAAGCAGGGATGGGGCAGGTGGCACAGAAGAGAAAGGGTGCAAATCTTCCTTCCCACGTCCTCCAGGCTGAGTCTGATGGCCCTGGTGGTTCCAGGGGGACCCTTGGCACTCTGCGGCCCCTCCTGGGAGTGGCTCAGAGCCCTTTGAGCAGAGGGAGCTCTCACCCAAGCCTGGTCCTTCTGCCCCCACAAGAGATTCTGGGCCCCAAGCTGCAGCCCACCCGTGTGATGCTGTGAAGTACTTAAATGTGAAAAGTCACAAAACAACAGCTCAACAGGCTGTATTCACTTCCTGCTCTGCCAGGCCGAAGGGCTCAGGAGCACAGCCATGCTAGGGGCCTGGTCTTTTGGGCTGCTTCTGAAGACCCCCTCTTCATTCTGGAAGTCAGCGATCAAGGTGACTCATCAGCCACGACACCTCTTCTAGCTTTTAGGGTTTTTTAGGGGCAGGAGGTGTGTTGGTTACAGAGCAGGTGGGGTTTCTGTCCCTTCCCGCCTTTGAGGAGATGGAGAGGAAGGAGACACACTGCTCCCTGACCTCTGCCCTTTGGCCCTGCCTGCCTGGGGGCTTCTACAGGGCGAGGCTGGAGTGGCACCTGATTTTAGGGGCATTAGTCCGAGTACCGAGGCAGTTCCTGAGCCGGCTGGTTGGTTCTTTGGTCTCGGTTCTGGGTGACTTATAGAAGGAGAGTCACTCACTGAAGCACCAGATGGCTGACAGCTCATCTGCTCCCGGTCAGACCCCAACATTCAGGCTTCTGAGCGCCCAAAGTTCTGTCAATTCACAGCAGCCCCTGGCCAGAGAGAGATAAGCTCAGAAGTGGGTGATTTCAGATCCACTTGGGCTATTTTTCTCTCTGACTGGAAACTTACTACCTTGTATAAATCATCTGACCAACACGATAGTGTTCATGGAATTCACAAATTCATCTGCGGTGCCCCTCTAATACACCAACTGCCTGATACATCTCGTACCTTCTGTGGTCTGCGTGCACACAGATTTCCCTGGTTAAAAACCTTCATGTAAGTACAGTTTTGACTTTGCGTCTTTCATTTAATACGACCCAGTTTCCCATGCCATTATGCAGTCTTTCTAGTTAATTTAAAAATGTAAAGTGTACTTTCCACCACTGTAAAAGTGTACTTATTAATTATTGAAGAAATGAAAATGAAAGCATCTGGAGGGGGAAAAATCTACTTACAGTCCCAGCTCCTAAAATAAGCCATCGTTAACTTTTGGCATTTGTCATTATAGGTATTTTTCTGGGCCTGTTTGTATACATGGCTGTGATTACATTACACATCTGCATCTAACTTTTTCTTTTTAAAGCAAAGCACAAGCATTTACATATCATTACACACTGGAGTCACTGCGCAGCTCCGTCACCTGCTACACTGTACCTCGCGCTTTCTGTTTAAGTGGCTCATTCCAGTTTTTCCTTGTGATGAACAGACTTAGTTTTGGCAGCCACAGGGAAGTTGGCTGTGTGACATCATAACTTACTGAGCTTATTTGCATGGTGACATCATAACTCTTCAGCTTATTGTCAGGAGTCCAGTTTGATTCTAGTTCATAGGCCGCCATGTTCTGTATACTTTCTTTTTGTAAAAAATATATTTTTATTGGTTTCAGAGAAGAAGGAGGAGGGAGAGAGAGACAGAAACATCAATGATGAGGGAGAATCATCAATTGGTTGCCTCCTGCACACCCCCCCACTGGAGAGCCGGAAACCCAGGCATGTGCCCTGACGAGGAATCCAGCTATGACCTCCTGGTTCATAAGTCGATGCTCAACCACTGAGCCACTCTGGCTGGGCTGCAAGCATTTACTGAGCACCTGCTTGGCGTGGTCTCTCTTTTCCACATCCAGTGTGGCTAGAGAGAGTGGTCTGGTTATTTCAGTAGAGGTGGCTGAGGGTTTGAGAACATGAAAGAATAGGAAAGAAAGTGACAAAACAGAAAGATGGAAGGAAAAGCTGGGACCGGGTGGGACCGCCATCCTCTTCTGAGGAGAGACAGAGACCCAGCACTGGAACCACATGTTTAATTTATACCCCAAATACCAGGAAGTTACGTCAGTTCTGGGTGGGCCCGGCTGGTGGCCTTGAAGAGCAGTCTGAGTCAGGCAGGAACCCGAGGGTGTGGCTCCACCTCAGGGCCCCTCCCACAGGGTGGGGTGCTTGGTGTCCCTCAGCCATTAGGCCAGGGATTGGGGTCAAAACTGACTTGCCAGCCAGGGGGAGGAGAGTCCTATTCATTCCTGGTGCTTGGCTGGATTTATAATAAATAAAACCCACTCCTCGACACCTGGGCAAACATGAGAGTCAAAGCTGAGAGCACTCCTGCCTTTTTGGTAAGATGTGTATCCAGGGCGTGGCTCTGCCCGTGGCCCTGAATCCAGCTGATAAATGCCCATGTGCCTTTCCAGGACCCCTCTACACCTGTCGTGTGCCAGGCCCCTGGGACCATGCTCTGGAGTATTCCCCAAGTTCTTTCTCCTTTCCTGCCCTGGGAGGCTATGTCAGTGGCCAGAAGGGGGAGGTCCGGTTGCATCCAGAGAATGTCCTGGACTGTGTGGTGGGGGGACAGCATGGAGGGAGAAGTTCTTGTCTTCAGAGGTGAGCTCATGGCTGAAGGGGGTTGGCGCGGGGAGGAGGATAGAAACACCCACACACAATAATGCAGGTGATGATATAAAAACTTATACAATCACAGCTTTACCGAGACACCCTGAGACCACTTCTCGCCACTGCAATATTCTCTTTTACCTCCCAGTACAAATTATTTTCAAGACTCTTGTCTTATGGATGAAGTTTTTGGAAGCAGCAGAGAGCACATTTTCTCCGCTGTGTACCTTACAAGTCTCAGGAAGAGAGCAAGGGAAACAGGAATTAACTCTTGCTGGAATGGCTACCTGATGGAAAAAGAAAGCTTTGATTGTATACCAGTGGGGATACGGCGACGCTGTGCTGAGGGCCTGCAGGAGCTCAGAAAAGGTGTAACTCTCCTGAAAAGACTTCCTCAGGCAGGTCCTTAAATGCTGTTCCCTGTAAAGGGAAATCTGGCCTCGAGATGGTCATCCCAGGATGTACTGGCTGGGGTCTGCTCTGCTGGTGCCCTTCACCTCCCAGACCCCACAGCCACATTCCTGAAAAGTGCATTTCGTTGCTGGTCCCACCTCCCATATGATTGTGCTGTGACTGCACGATTTATTTATTGTAAATCCAGCCAAAACATCAGGGGCCCAGTGTGCCGGGTGCCTCCAGGGTTCATGCAGAGGCAGTTGGAAGGGAGGGAGACTGGTCCGACCTCGTGTGTTTTCTAGATTCGTGTCCATCCCTTGAGTGAGGGGACTTTCCTCACCTTATGTGTCCTTGTGAGGGATGCAGGATTCCAAGTCCAATCGTTTGAGGAGCCAGAAGGCATTGCTAGCATGAGGAAGAACGAGCAGCTTCTAAACTCAGTCTCTGTGGGGTCCTGCGGGAGCTGACTTTAGAAACACACCAGAGAAGCCCGGAGACTCTCCTCTTTATCCTGAAACACCGCCTCCCCAGCCCCTGTGATTTTACCACCAGTGGTTCCTTCTGTAATAACACAAGGGCCTCCATGGGGCCTCTTCCCCACATGGGTGCTGTGGGTGCCTGGTGCTGAGCTGGCACCCTTGCTCAGGCCACAGTGTCACGGCCACCCCCACCCTCCCTCTCTTTCAGATGACCTCTGCCTCCTGCAGACGTTTGCTGGGCGGGTGCGCTTCCTCAGTGGCCGAGCAGTGCTTGATGTCACAGACCGCCTGACAGGTGAGCACCCCCAGACACGCCCCCCACCCTACGCTCCTCCCCTGGCATGTGGTTGAGCCCACTTATCTCAGACCAAAACTAATTCCAGGCCATTTACAAGTTTTGATAATCTGGTTTGTAAAGATAACCCTTCCACGGCCCGAAGATGATCTTTGCCTTTGGTCAGAATGAAGGCGGTTGGCACAGAACTGGAATAGTTCTTCAGAAACCACCAGGCCTTCCTTCCTCTCCGCCACGGCCCTTCGGGCACCTGGTCCTGCCTGGGCAGACCCCGCCTTGCAGTCCAGGGCTTGGTCAGCAGCAGCGTGGTCCTGACAGTGAGGTAAAGCTGCCTCTCCTTTGCATGTGCAGCCTGGCGAGTGGAGTGGGTTGGATTTCAACCCCACTCAATGCCCCCAGCCAGGTGCCCGGGGCTGTGTTTACATGCAGATGGGGCCTGGGCCTGAGTCGGCTCTGCCTTGTTCAAGCTTCAGCTGGGAAAGCCTGCACCAAGCTTGCTTGCTTTGTGTGCAACATTAGCCTCGGGTGATCTCATTCCAGGCCCCAAACCTTCTTCTGTGGCCCTGGAGGAGGCGGCATGGGAAGGACACTGGCTTCGGGGGGACAGGCCCATTAGCCACCGGCCAACTCTGACCGTGGGCAGGCTGCTGAGTTGGTTTGATCATTTTGCTTGCTTGCTGGAAGCCTCCTCCCCATCTTAGGGAAAGAGGCAGGACTGGGCCTGCTCTCCAGACTCCCGAGGGCCCCCTAAGATGCAGATGATCATGCCACCCCCATGCGTGGCTCCCAGCATGTTCAGGAGAGTGACTGTTCCCTGTAGAGGCCCACGGCCTGTCTCCGCCTGGCCCTCTCCCCCGCCCCCAGTTATAGGTCCTGGATCATAAATCCTCATAACAACCCCACTAGGAGGGTGGGGTTTCACGATTATCCATCCTTTTAATAGAAATAAGAAAACACACCCAAAACCAAAAGCTCAGAAGGTCAAGTGCCCAACATCCGTGGGCGGCTAATCCAGGATTTGTTCCCAGGAGCCTGGCCTCACCCTCTGTGCTATGGGCCTCTGCCCGAGCAGCCCGGCCTTGCCTCCTAGGTGCCAGCATGCCACCCTCCTTATAGAGGCTGGTTGCCCATGCTCTCACCTCTCCCCGCAAAGCCCTTCTCCACCCTTCTTCCTTCACCTGGGCGATGCCCACTTGGTCTGGCATCACTTCCTCTGCCTCCCTTCTCCCCAGCCCTCCTGCCCTGTTTCATGTGCCTCTGAAGAGCACATCCCACCCTGTGCCCGCCTTCACTTGCTGGCCCAGCCAGCCCCTCACAGCATAGGGCCCTGGGGTGTTCAGCACATGCAGCCTGGCTGCGGGCATCATGCCATCTCCTCCACCGGTCCAACTCTTCTCCTGGCTTTGCTGCTTGCCCTGGTTTAGTTATCCCAGTGGCCTCGGAGTGGCCCCTTACCTTCCATCCAGGTGCCAGGCCTCCCCCAGGCAGGTGAGGAGAGTGAGGCAGGGCTGGGGCCACATGCAGCCACAGTGCGATGCTGTGGGTGCCCTGGGATGAGAACTGGGCTCATAACTAGATAAGGAACCCTTTCTGTTGCTCCAACTCAGTATTTTCTGGGTAAAAGCCTTCCTGTCCTCATATTGGCCATTTATGGGGCCCAGAGGTGGGTGGGCACCCCCATTTAGATGACCTATTTACTATATATATCCCCTGCTCCCAAAGCAAGAGTTTCCATGTAGCTCTTCTGTTACCTAGGTGTCAGTCAGGAACACAGAAGGAATTCCAATCGACACAGGCTTGGACTAATAATAGCACAGCTTAGCACCCGTAAATCTTTCGCTAATTACTTTAGCTGCCTCTTAAGCTTAAGTTTAATGGGGGTTTCTTCCTCACGATGACTCCCAGGAGGGCCACTGCCAGTCTCTGCCAGCTTGAGAGACACATCCACCAGCCAGGTGCCCCCTCCCTGTTCCCAGGGGAATGGGAACTCATGCGGGCGGGCTTGATGCCTCCTTTGGTGTGTGTGTGTGTGGGGGGTGGGGTTGGGGGGCGGGGGTCCAGGGTGGTGGTTGTGGTAGAACAAGGGTGTGAGCTGTTGGGGGCAGGTGGACACCCACTCTCTGGTGGAAGCAGGGGGCCCTGCCTGGGCCTGGTTCTTGGGGAAGTTCTCACCCTCATTTGTAGGTGGAGATTTTGGAAACGTTGAGTGTAGGTGTTCAGATAGGTAGCTGGCCGTACTGTGAGATTTGGCATCCAGACCCTGGGAATACACCATTTGAAAGGGTGTCGACTTCTCCCTTGAGGACAAGTTTTCCCTATTTTTGCGTGAAGTCTCATGGGTGGTGATGCAGATTTAAGCAATACCAGTACCAGTTGTCACCTGCCCACCCACTTCTGCACTTCACATACATTTATTATCTAATCTAACAATCGCAAGAGTTTGGTTCCTGATTATGATCTTTACTGATTAGGGAACAGGCTCAGAAAGCTTGGGCGGCCTTCTCCAGCTCCCACAGCCAGAAGGAGGCGAGGCAGGACTGAGTCACGTGTGCCTGCTTTTCCCTCTCTCCTGGCTGCTGGGACCCCGAGCACTGTGCCTTGGCCTACCCCTCCCTCCATTAAAAAAATATTTAAAATGTTATTTTATCACCATTTGGGATAAACACAAATACTAGTACACACCAGGCTGCGTTTCTTCAAATTTCCTTCTTCTCATTCTATTTTATTTTATTTTATTTTATTTTATTTTTAAATATATTTTATTGATTTTTCACAGAGAGGAAGGGAGAGGGATAGAGAGTCAGAAACATCGATGAGAGAGAAACATCAATCAGCTGCCTCCTGCACACTCCCCACTGGGGATGCGCCTGCAACCAAGGTACATGCCCTTGACTGGAATTGAACCCGGGACCCTTGAGTCCGCAGGCCGACGCTCCATCCACTGAGCCAAACCAGTTAGGGCTATTTTATTTATTTTATTTTTTTTAATTTTTGTTTTATTGCTTAAAGTATTACAGTGAGTGTTAGATAGGTCTCCATTTTTTCCCATTGACCTTCCCCCCCCCACCCCCCAGTGTCTTGTGTCCATTGATTATGCTCATATGCATGCATGCAAGTCTTTCAGTTGATCTTCTTCTCATTTTAAAAGAAATTGAAATATGTTCCTGGGCCCATAACTGTCCTGAGGCCAGGCACTGTGCTGTCAGCTCTGCAGGGTGGGTGGGGGTAGGGGGGAGTGCTGCTGCCCTGTGAGGCACAGAGCTGGTGTCCCGAGACAGGGCCCGGTGGAGTAACCCTGCCTCTCTCTTTCTGACAGTGCTGGTGGCCTCGGTGTGCCCCCGAAAGCCCCAGGCCGTGGAGCGCCACGTCCTTCCGGTCCTCTGGTACTTCCTGACCAACATGACCGGGAACGGGGTGCTGCCTGGGCGTGGTGGGAATGTCCGCGCGGTGGCGTGTCGGCTGTCCCAGTGCCTCCAGCAGCACCTGGGCTCCCGGCTGCAGGACCTGGCCTCCGGCCAGCCACAGCATGTCCTCCAGACCCTCCAGGAGCTCTTGGCCACCGAGTCCCGGTGAGGCAGCCCCGGTCACCAATGGATGGATGGCACCCACAGCCACCGGCCCTGCCAGCTGGGTTTGAGACAATAGGCAATCATTATTTTTTATCTTACTTTATCTTTATGATGGCGTCATCTCCTGGTCTGCTTCCCTTAGCGTTCCAGATGTACATAGTATATTTTGAAGTAGAAATAAAAGAATGACTTATTTTTCTAAGGTTTTCTTATCTTCCACTCTTTTAACCTCAGAGAATTTTTCAGTAACTAGGTTCATGGCAAACAGAACAAAACATGAGCACAGCAAAGTGGGCTGTGGATAATGCCGAGACAGAGAGTGAGGGGGAAAAAGTGCAGCACAGGCCCACTCGGTGCAGGCCATTTTGGGGGGTAGCCCCCCAATCTTTGAACAGCTGGACAACCCCACCCCAGGCCTGGGACCCTGAGTTGGTCATTCCATCCCAGTCCATGTGCAGTGGCCTGACTGGAGGTGAGTGCAACAAGCAGCTCTGGGGTAGGGGGGACACCGTGCTTCTGCCTTGCAAACTCTCTGTGCAGAGTGAGTGGGTCCTATGGGAGCCAAATGCCTTCCTAAGCGCCTTCCCTGCAAGTGACCTTCTGGCTCCTTCTGAAGCAGACGATGCTTTTGCACTTGAAACGTATCAGTGGAAGCACTTGGCGGAGCGTCCGGCCCCACGTGGTATGCAGGGCCCACGTGGAGGCTCTGGAATCACCCAGGTTCCCCCAGTTGGGCTGGATCGCGAAGCCGGAGGGTGTGTTGGATCAGGATGGGCCAGGATGAGAGGAAGCAGGGAAGGTGTTGTCCATTGATGGAGCAGCCAGAGAAATGGCATCCTGGAGGTGAGAGGGGGCCGTCCGGGGCTTGGCCTCTGGACACAGGAGGATGGCTCTGCCTTGACGAGGGTTGGTGGCAGGCTGACAGTGGTGTGACCAGGAAGAATTAGGGCTCAGGGCAATATGGTGCCAGTCCCAGCCGAGGAGCCCAGACCCACAGCAACACTCTAGGGCAGGTCACAGGTTCAGCCCTGAGGCCCCACCTGACACAGGGCAGAGGGCCACTGTTCTGAGCCTCTTCTGGGGAGAGAGCCCCACAGCAGGCCAGGAAGCCCCCAATCTATTCACCTCTGTGTTTCTACACCTTGTGGGTGCCCCTGGCTAAGGAGGCCACTTTCCCATCTTGCCCACGTTGCCAGGTGTAACTAGGCTACCCCATCCCTCCCCCAAATGCCCTGGGGTGAGGGGGTGCACCACACAGCCACCCTGGGGTTTGGGTTTTAATAGGCAGCTTAAGTGTGACTTTGGGTAATTTAGCCCCAGTGTGAGAACTTCTCACCTAATTGTGGTCCCAGCAGGGATTTTATGGTCTCCACCCGCCCTTGGCTGGTTCCATCTGATCCAGGTGAAAGGTCAGATGCTCTCCAGGCTGATTTGAAGTGTTTGCTTATTTTTGCATCATGTCATTGGTTTTGTTTGCTGGAGTCTGAGCAAGCTTTTTGGGTTTGGTCAGGAGATTGTATTTTCTGCTTGTAATGCTCCTAGAACCTAGCAGAACATTTCAGGGCTTTTTAGAAGTGTAGGGGCTCAGGGACAGCGTCCGGCAGGGATTTTGAAGGCAGAGGTTAAGCTCAAGGTCATTGTCCTGACTCCCTGCGATCCTGGCCTGTCTTCCAAGTACATTTTCAAACCCCAAGCTTCCCGTCCCCTGTGCTCTGCACCCACCCCCATGAGGAAGGTGTTTAAAACAACTGGAAACAGCTGAAAAGCAAACAAGATTGCTTTGTCTGCTCCTGTTTTCCTTCATTATTTCAGGCTTAAATCTCATCCCAGGCACCCTGGGCTCTGGGCGATAGGCTGAGGGTCTAGCGAAGTCAGTGCCAGCAAGACTGAGGCTAATAGGCCTGGTTGATGGGGCTCAATGGTTGAGCGTCGACCTATGAACCAGGAGGTCACAATTTGATTCCTGGTCAGGGCGCATGTGCGGGCTTAATCCCCAGTGTGGGGCATGCAGAAGGCAGCGAATCAATGATTCTCTCTCCTCATTGATGTTTCTCTCTCTCCCTCTCTCCCTTTCTCTCTGAAATAAATAAAAATATATTTAAAAAAAGAAAGAAAGAGAGAGAGAGAGAGAGAATGAGGCTAGTGGAAGGCCAGTGGTGGAGAATATACATTGGTCTGGGAGCCAGGGTGGGTTTGAGCTGAGCCACCACTCTTGGCTTGGTTGTGTGTGTGGCCAGAAGCCCTACTTGTCTGAGATGCTCTTACCTAAGATGCAGGTAGGCCTGGGGAGTCAAGCACAGCCCAGTGTAACATGGGCTGATACAGGCTCAGAACACTGACTTTATGGCAGTTCCACAGAACCTCTGACTAATAGGCTGTCTCTGAAAAGCTCGCCTTGGAGGATGGGGTGGGTGCTGGCAGCCTGTAGGCCGTCCACCAGATGATCAGTTGACAAACGTGTTGACATTTACCATTCACTGCACCAGCTCCCCTGATACACGCAAAACACTGGTTTATTTTAGAAAAAAAGAATGTATTTCTCAAAATCCCTTTCCTTCGCGGGGTAGGCTTTATGAGGCACATCTTGCCAAACATATGCTCTTCATAGTGAAAGAAAAGTCTGGTCCGCCTGCTCTGCACTCTCTAGCCACGTGGATTATTTTAGGTTCAAGCTGGGGGGAAGGAAAATAGGCGCTGCTTCTAGTAAACCACCGTTCAGACCCACGCTGTGGAGGGAAGTTGCAGTTCATTTTCAAGATTGTATTCATACTCGCAAAGAGCTGTCACTGCTCCACCAGAATATTGTATTTGCTTGTTCCCTTCCAGAGTCCTGATGGAACCAGGAAATTTTGCTTCCCCCAGGGCTGAACTGTCTGCTGTTCGACGGATGTGTTGATGGAGAGCTGACTGAGGGCCTCCCTCTCCCCAGCTCGGGGGTCTTCATGGGTGTGGAGGAGGAGAGGGAGGAGGAAGGTCGTACACCCCTGAAAGGAGCTGGCCGACATAAGAAGTGGGGTGTGTTATGCACCCCTTAAACGACTCTCCTGTGCTGGGCTCCCTGTTGTCTTTATAAACAACATTCCTTCTTGGTTTCCAACCCTGTGAAGAAAAGGTGCGGACTCTTGAGTCCCTGAAGGGTTGGGTCCATGGCTTCATTAATTTAAAAAGACAAAACCAAACCCAAAACCTGTCCTCCTGTTTCCCTTAAGCACAGAAGTGGACGGGGCCCAGCAAGGCTGAGGTTCTTGGGGGGCGGGTAAGAGTGACCCACTTGAGAAGCGTGGGACTGGGCTTGTCCTCCTGGCTGCCAGCTGTGCTCTCTAAGGCAGAAGTCAAGGCATGGGTTTGACAAAAGGAAGGCCTGGTCTCCAGGAGGCTCAAAACTGAGCTGATGCCACCCACACAAGTGGTCCATCGTGGTGGATTTAAGTTCTTCTGTTCAGAGTCTAATTCACAAATGAGTTGGGCTAACTCTGGGAGTTGGGATGGTGGTCCAAAAAGCACATCTTTGACCCACCTGCTTCCGTGCCAGCTTGGTCCTGCTTCCCCTTTGACCTTTACTGGCCCCTGGGCCTTGGCACCCCTTCCTCATATGCTCCAGGGAAGCCGACTGGGGAGTCTTGAAGCCTATGGGTCCTTGGGCAACATGTCTACATGAGCTCATTGTCCTCGCTGCCTGAGCCCGGAGGCTCCTGGGGCCTCTCATTTCATCACACATGGGGACACATGGCAGTGCCCAGCACTGTCCTGGCACAAGTGGGTGCTCAGGAATTGCAGAGGGTGAGGAGCATGACCTGCTCCACGGCTGATGGCAGCTGGAAGCGTGGGTGTTGGCTGCTGCTTACCAGCCTAGCTCGGGCGTGGGGCAGCCCTTCATCTCAGGGAGCCTCCCACCAGGCACAAGGATGGAGGACAGCAATGAGCCATTCCAGGCTCTTCCAGGGCGTTCTCTCTGACGCTGACCCCTCCATGGTATAACATGCTGCCCGGCTCCTGGCTGCCCACCCGTAGCACCTGTCGCGGTAGCCAGGTCCTCAGGCCCCACCGACACCCTCAGGCCAGCCCCAAACCTCTAAGACAAGGTCCTTTCCGGGGGCAGGGGAGGAGGCTGGAGATGCAGACTCCTCCTTTCTGTGGGCCTGGCTCCTGCTTCTATCCTGGTGCTGGTCACTAGACTTTTTATTGCCCGCATGTTGTATCCCCAGCCAAGTCCCTGTCCAGTCACCCTGAAGCTGGGGTTCTGCTCTGTTTCTTTAAACCTTGGGGAGTCCTTCCCCTAAACCCTGGCACAGGGTGGGCTCTACCTCCTGTCCAGGCCTCTGGCCTGGGAGCTGGGTCTCTGGCTCATTACCTCACTGCAGGCCTGGCCCTGCAGGTAGACTGCCCAGCCTTATATCAAGCAAGTTGCCTAAACCTGATGTTCTCACATGTTTACCTCAGCCCTGCCCCGCCTGGCAGCTGGACTTCCTCCCATTTCCTGCAGCCCAGGCAGTTCCCAGGGTCCACCCACATGCTCAGGGGTATGGCTGGGCCCCAGGACCCACCCTGCTGCCCGAGCTCTGCCCTGAGGATTAAGGCTGCTACAAAGAAAGCGTGAGCCCCCGCTGGGTGGGGCGGCACAGGCATTCCCAATGGGGGGTCGGTTGTGGCCCCTCTTGGTAGTTTAATCACTGTTACTGGGTGCCTTTGAAGAGTTGATCCCTGTCACCCCTATTTTAATAACTGGACAAGTCTAGGTGAGATTCACTTACTCAGACTCCTGGTCAACCCTGAGGTCATAGCTTAGTCCCCAGGACCCAGTTTAACATGTTCTTGAGTCATGATCCCTTTCAACAAGAAAGGACTTGAGCCCTGGCCGGTGTGGCTCAGTTGGTTGGGTGTCATCCTATGCATTGAAAGGTTGTGGGTTCAGATTCCCAGTCAGGACACATACCCAGGTTGTGGGTTTGCTCCCTGGTAGAGTGTGAGAGGGTGTATAGGAGACAGCCAATAGATGGTATGCTCTCACATCAATGTTTCTCTCTCTCTTTCTCTCAAAAAAAAAAAAAAAAAAAAAAGACTTGAAGTCTATAATTTCCCCAAGCTTAAGAAGTCAGCTTTGTAGCAGAGCTGGAGGCTTGCCTCTTAGCTGTACCCCATGGGTGAGAATTCTTGTCTTGTGACAACCCACTGAGCCGGCATTGAGTCACCCAATTACTGCAAATTCTTTCCTAAATAGAAAGCACTCCACAGCCTCCAATGGAAAAATTCCAAGATACGCAGCAAATATCTAGCTTGTGGGCAGAAGCAGGTTTTTTGGCACCAGTGACCGTTCTTCACTTCGATTTCAAAGAAGTTCTGCAAGTGACCCGGGTACAGGTGACCAAGAAGACCCTGGGGGAGACCGCAGGTGCATGTGAGACGTTACCTACATATCCCCCCCGCCCCAGCCCGGGCCCCACGGGGCTTGGAGAACAGGCTGCCTTGTTTGGACGGTGTGGTCATGTCCACTCAGTCTGAGAGGCCACGTGGCTGCTCCAATGGGCTGGAAGCTTTCCGTTTAGGGCTTTGGTGCTGAGCTGGGAAAGGAGGAAGAAAGAAAGGGGGGTGGGACTGTGTACTTTAATTCCACCTCAGTCTTCTCATCTCTAGATTCTAAACAAGGCTCATATTGGGGACGTGAATGCTGAGCTTTAAAAGCAGAGCTTTCCCACCATTTGCACGACGAGATCTGCTTTAGGTGGATGGAGTGGTGGGATGCTCATGAGCAATGAAATGTAATGGGAGGCAATAGATTCTAGGCCCCCACACCCGTTCATATTTTTGCTGTGTGACCTCAGGCAAGTCACTGCGTGAGGGGTGCGTTGGTTTTCTGACCTGCAAAACCGGGAACATGCTATCTGCTTCATTTATTGTGGTGGGGATAAGATGGTTTCAGAGGGCTGACTCAGGTGAAACACCTGGCCAGCTGCATACATACATTCCTCCCTAAATTACGGGGCCGGAAGGATTACGAGTGCCCTGTGGGATCCAGAGTTACAGTTAACTTTTGGATTTCAAGAGAACCCAGGCGCTGGGACTGAAAACATGACTTAGCAGACCTGTGGGACCGGGCACTCCCAGGCCTTCCCAGGACACCCCAGGAGGAGCTGGTTAGCTCACCGTCGAGGGGCAGCCTGACACATGTCCGTCACACTTCTCTTTGCCTTGGGGGTGACTGGTGTTGGCGTGACTCCGTTGGCTAGCCTGTCAGGCTGCTTCCTTCCGCTGGGGCTTGTCCTGGGTGCGGCCAGTGCTGGCCTCCCGGTGCAGCCTGTGGCCCAGCACACAGAGTTCTGGGGGAGACGCAGCCCTGCCGCCCTTCGGCTCTGGGGCGCAGGGGCTGCTCCTCGGCTCGGTGTCCTTGTTGGGGCTCCCCTCACGGCTGCTGCTGAGAGAAAGGACAGGTGCCGCTCACACAGCCCTCTGCTGCTCCTCTGGCCCCACCCTGCTCTCCATGCTCCCTCCGCCCCTCCCTGTCTGTCCCAGGCCTCTGCCTTCCTGTTTCAGGTTTGCCTGGCAGGTGCCATTCTCAAGGCGCCCGCAGTGGCGGGGCACAGTGGAAGCCAAGCTCCTGGAGTTTCGACTGACAGGCTGAGTCCTGCTCTTCCTCTCCTGCCCAGTATCTGCTGCTCTGAACAAAGCCACTCCCTCGGGAGCCCTGGGAGCCGGCCTTTATTTTGTTTTTGTTTCTAAAGCACTGGTTTAATCAAGGGCTAGGCCCAGCCAGTTGAATTAAAAACACCTCCAACAATACAGCCCTCCCCCGCCCCCCTGCTTTACTCAGCTGCCACCCTCTTCCTGAACGGAGTGCAATGGAAGCTGCTGGGCCCGGGGCGGCATGTGCCTAGAACAGACCTTCTGGCTGCTAAGTGATGAAGTGAGAGGGGCTCTGAATGGGCGTGGGGGACGCCCAGAGTGCATTGGGAGCGCAGAATGGAGGGTGGTCACAAGCACGGAGCCAGCTTGGGCCGAGAGGGGGACCGGCTCAGAGAGCCACGCTGGCTGTGTGCTGGCACATTAGCCTCACGATTACTGTATGGAGGTCGGAGTCTGGCTGTCTGGGTTCAAGTCCCGGCTCTTCCACTTGCTAGCTGTGTGACCTGCAGCATGTTAATTAATCTCTCTGGTTCTCTTCTGTGTAAAATGAAGATGACAATAGTACCCGTCTCACAGGGCACTCAAAGGTGTCAGCATTGGATGAAGCCTGTAAGGCTCTTAGCATGTTAATTAGCTCGTGATAACGGCTCGATAAACGGCCAGCTGTCACTTTGTGCTGCTTTGTAGCAAGAATAGGAAGTCACACCTGCAAAGGGCGCTTGGGGCCACCCTGTCTACTGCAAGTGAGCACTGAGGTCAGAGCCTCTCCATGTGTCACCTTCGGGCAGGATAAGACCCAGCTCCCCATGTGCACAGACCAGAGGCCCTTCTCTCTGCCTGTGTCAGAGGCTGCTGACTGTTCCGTGAGCTCCAGCATGCCCCTTGGGGTATCCAGTGGAGGGCAAGTTTGAGTTTAGATCCCATCAAGATCAAGGTGGCAGGAACAGGGGGTTGTGAGGTGGGGTGGGTGTCAGACTGGTACACACATGATTTTTAGGCTGTGAGGGACCCACCATGGCACCTAGAGCCAGTCTCATCCATTTTGGGATCGGGCCCCATCCCAGGTCCCTGCAGGGCGCTGTGTGGCCACAGCTCACACCTCACTTCTTCCCCCCACTGACAGGAACGGGGAGGGCCATGCCCAGAGGCGAGGCTGTGGCACACAGTGCCGGTGGAGGCCGACTCCGAGTCTGACACATGGTGTGGTCCTAGAACTCTTGCCCAGCCTCAGCCAGGTTCCACATCTGCATGAAGCTCAGGTTAGGAGATTAATTGCCTTGGTTGCCATGTGACTGTGGTTCTACCTCCTCCCAGAGCTACTGTGGAGACAGGCAGCCTGAGCCAGGAGATAGATGGTGTGTGTGTGTGTATGTGTGTGTGTGTGTGTTCTACAGAGAGACCCTGCCTGGGGCGTCCAGTCCTAAAGACTAAAAGCTCCACATTTAGGGAGGAAGTCTGGGCCCTTCCCAAATGCTCAAGTGCCCCAGCACGCAGGGTCCTTGAGAGCGGCCCCCCACCAGGGATTCACACAGAACAGCTGCAGCTCAGTAACTGAGCTTCCTGGGTGCACCTACAAGGATGTTCCCACGCCCTGAGCCTCGAGGTCAGGTATATATAAATATCACTTTTTTCTATTAAAGGGCTTGTGCCTAGCGCAGATGACCTGAAGGGGTCAACACCAACTGCAGGCCAGCTCCAGGTCCTACGGGTGCAGCTGTGTCCCTGCAAGGCCCTGCCTGAGGAACCGGCTGCTCTGACGGGTTCTGGCTGGGTCTGGCTCTGAACTGGCTTGTCGGCTTGGCACACGGTCAGTTTCCTGGTATGGTTTCCCGTCTGTAGGAGGGCAGGACAAAATGCCTGTCATCTATGGAGTGGAGAAAACCTGGTGTTCTCACAGCTGGCACGCTTCTGCTCCCAGATGCCAATTTTACAGGGTTGAAGGGGGGACGGGGGCGGGGAGGTAGGGGTGGGCGTGGGGAATGAGCCGTTTCCCAGCCCATCCATTGTGTGCGCTGTTTCACAACTGGGAATGGCTCAGAGGTGTGGTCTTACCAGGAGACAGGGGAACAGACGTGAGTCATTATGTGACCTTCCACATGACCTTGGGAAGGTGCCTGCTTATGAATTCTCCTCTCTCTTTCAAGCTACAAGTACTCCCTCCACCCCCAATATCTACAATCACGGGGATTCAAGACATAAAACCACCTTTTTGGCTGCCGTTTTCTGAGGAAAAGCCTCCGAGAAGGGCACTGTTTTCCCCTTGAACAATTTTATGTCGCTTTGCTATGGCTCCTGGTGTTTTAAAATGTTAGTGCTTTTAATTAATGCCATTTGATTGTGCCTGTTCCTTCCAGCTCTTCTCCTGAAGGGCCCAGTTTTAGAAATCTAATAACAGAGTGAGTGGCTGGTGTGAAGGATGACGCATTAACATTTAGAGAGGTCCTCCGATGAAAGGTGCTGCAGGAAGCTCATTTTGGATTTAAGAAAAGAGCAATGTTATGGTAAGATTCTTGCAAAACTAATCAATACTTCATTTTCTTTCCAGGGGCTGGGGAAGTTTATGTAACTATGCTAATGCACAACTTTCCCGAGATAATATCTTTATTTAAAATTGACTGCCGAGGATGTTATAAAAAATTACCATTTATGCCTCGACAGACTGCGAAGTCTGTAGCCTGCATCACACGGGCAGAAATGGACTGCTGATTTACACCACCACGGGCAGTGCGAGAGAGCGGGCCCGGCGCTGGCGGAGCTTTGTCTGAGCTGATATCAAGACACACTGATAATACTTCCTCTCTAAGGGGCCTCAGATTTATGTCCACCTCCCTCCCCGCCATGCCACGGTTCTGGAAAAGACACACTTCTTCATCTATTCTGTAAAACAGCCATTTGAGCATACCAGTCCGTCCGATGCTCAGGCAGGCTAGACGGTGGTGCCTGGCCCGTGGCAGCCGTGTGCCCAGGCCTGTCTGCATGTGTGGGCCAACGGCAGGCGATCAGACGCTCTCATGAGAAAGCACACTTAGATCTGTCTACCAAGGGCGCTGATGGGGGGGTCTCCTCCCTATTCTCCAGACTTCTAAAGGGAGAAGGTGGGGAGAAAGGGGGGCCTGGACTTGGGGAGAAGTGAGGGCAGGTCCTTGGGGGACGGGGAAGCTAAACATTTCTGTTCCACACCTCCAGGACCGGCCCTCCTCAAGATGTGTCCCCAGGGGTCCCTGAGACACTTTTGGTGAGGGGTCTACAAGGTCAAAACCATTTTAATAATGATACTTTTTGCTTTTTTCCCATGCCCTTTTCCCTCATTCTCCAATGAATGTGGAGTGGTTTTCCTGTCTAACTGATGTGCGACATCAGGGCAGACTGACTGCTGGAACATCTGGGCGTCAGCTGTCTCTCCGTGAAGCCACCCGCTGAAGAGATTGGCAGGAGTGTGAGGCAGGGCTGGTCCTCACTAAGGGTTTTGTTGTGGAAATACAGTTAACGTTCACAAGAATATATTACTCATGTTCACATACAATGAGGTCACATTTAAAAAAATTAATAACATGTCAAACATTTCCTAATTTTATTTTATAATATAGTGAAAAGCGGTGGACCCCACACACACACACACTCCTAGGCTCTTTCGGGTTCTCAGTAATTTCTAAGGGTTTAAAGGGGTTCTGGGACCAAAGCCTTTGAAAAGCTCCCACCTGATGCTGGTCTGTTGCAGGGAAGCAGACGACAGAAATCAGAAATCGGGCTGCTGGATCTGGACAGGGGGACAGGGACTCCGCCAGGGGCCAAGCACTGCATCAGTTTCCCCACATTGGAAATACAAGGCTGGGTGGCTGGACTAACTTGATTGCTTTCAACTGTATTTGTAACGCAGCAGCTCTTTTCAGTGCAAATCCCAGGAGCCCAAGTGAGTGACAAATGAAAGCACAGCTGCTCACAGTTTGGGGGGGGCTCTGAAAAGGGGGGGACTGGGCATCCCTAGACCCTTTTCTCTAATTGCCTCTTCTCTTGGAGCACAGTTGGAAAGCTATGGACCCAGATGATCCCTAGGGCCCATAGGGTCTATTCTGGTAATGGAGGGCCATGGCCCGAGGACTCTCCTTACCTGCTCTGGGGTTCACAAGCATTGCTGGTGGCGCCCGGGGCAGGCAGGCGAAGGCGGACACCTGGCTGGCGGTCGGAAGCTGTCCTTCTGACGAAGGGTTGAGGGTTGAGGGCACACAGAGTTGTTCCTCGCTGTGAGCCCCCACTCAGTCGTGGCCCTGAGCTGCTCCTCCAGCATCCTGTGGGGGTCTCACGAGGGCCCCCAACTGCGGGTGGCAGCGCAGGGGTGAGTGGGTGGGCTGCTGAGAATGACGATTTAGCTTCAGACACAGAGGAGGTGGCTGGGCAGAGCCCGGGACATGTGTGCCCAGATGCTTTGGCTGTGGCCCTCTCACTGTCTTCAGAACCTTTTGTTTCCTTGTGCCCCTGAGGGAGGGACTCTGGAGGGGGCGGGGAGGAACCAGAGGCCGGGGACCTTGCTTCTGTGCGCTGGGCTGGGGGGTTGGAGATCTTGTGCTGAGCAAGCGGGCTCTCAGGGAGAAGGCTGGGCAGCTGGTGCTGGGGTGGCATCACTGTTGGGGGGCTCAGTGCCCTGGGGCTCGCTGGAGGGCTGATTGTGGGGCTGGGGAACCTGGGCACAGAGGCGACACTGGGCTGAGCAGGTCTGTGGGATGAGGACAGGCTTGGGTGCCTCCTGTCTGCTCTGGGCGCCCCGTGTGCCCTGGTAGGAGAGGCCTTCCTGCCCAGCGGGGAGCTGCTCTCTTGGCTCTGCCTTGGGGCCTCGGAAGAATGCGGCCCCCGAGTCGGTCTGGGCAGGCTGGGCTCTGAGGTCCTGTTCTGCCCAGATGAATGGCTGGGGTGGTGCCAGGGAACGGCCCTCCGGGGCTGCTTGGAGAGGCTCAGGGCCCTGTCCACGCGTGCCTGACCCTGAGCCCCGCCACCCTCCTCCTCTGGGTTTCGGCTGATTGCTGGCGGGTGGTTGAGACCCCTGGCCAGCTTCCCGGAGTTGCAGCGGCTCCTGCCGTCCCCCCGCCCTGTGCTGCAGGGCCCGGTGGGGAGGGCCACGGGCCTGCTGGGCAACAGGTCGGTGGGGCTCATGGAGGCTCCTAGCTTTGGGGAAACCCATGTTCTCTGGGCAGAGCCAGCCTCTCCCAGCCCTGACACGTGGGTCCCTTCAGGGGAGCTCCCCGCCAGCTTGCTACTTTCGGGGGGCTCCAGAGAAATGAAGGACTTGTCCATCAGGATTTCCAGGGGTGGCGGGGGGAAGGGCTCTGGGTCCTCTGCTTCACGGGGAGGGTCCTCGCTCGTGGGTGCTGCTGGCAGAGGGGGAAAGACGGGAGCGAAGGGCCTGCAGCCTGGGCCCGCTTCTGGAGAAATTTGGGGCTTTGGATACAAAGGGGCAAGCCCCCTGTAAATGGGAAATCTGGGGGGCATGATGGGGACCCCCCACTTTCTGAGGCCGGGGCCCGGCACAGAGTCTTTGGACTCGTCCAGTGTCCGCAGACTCTCAGTGGGACTGAACGTTTCAATGAGTTTCTTGACTGAAGTTCTGGGGGGATGGGCCCTGGCAGCCTCCCTGGCCCTCTCCCCCGGTGGGATGGCATCTGGAGGCCCCTCAGCTGTCCCCTGCCAGGGCGGGTCACCCTCCGGGCGGGGACTACGTGTCTGCGGAATGCTCTTGTCCTGACTTGGCAAAACGCTGAAGCGCTTGGCCAGCGAGGCCTTCAGCTTGCTGATGGTGCTGCTCGGGGCGCCCCTGCCGCGGTGGTCGGGCCGCAGAGATGCAGCTCTGGGCAGCAGAACCTGCCCCCTGCTCTGCCTCCTTCCCCGGGTGCCCAGGGCGTAGAAGGCCTCCAGCCGCTGGCTCAGGTCTCCCTGGACCCTCCGCAGCTCCTGGAGGGTGGGCTCCTCCACGTGGCTCTTAAGACACGCCTCTGACCGGGACCTCCCCTGCCTCACGGGGCCCCTCCTGCTGCCATGGGCTGTGCTCAGGCTTGGCGGGACCACTGTCCTCTCCTCCTCCTCAGCCCAATCCGGGGGCCCAGAGGTCACAGGGACAAACTTGATCCTGTCACTGATGGCTTCCTTCATCTTCAGAATCATTTCCCGTGCTTGGGGGCTCCTCAGCCTCCCGGAGGGTAGCTGAAATGGGCTCTCTGGGCCAGCAGGTGAAGACCTCGGCCGAGGATGCAGACTGTCTTCCCCCTCCTCCGTGCTGCTGTCTTCTGCACCGAGGGAGGGAGTGGTCACCAACCCGGAGCCTTTAGGAAGATGTGCTTCCAGGGAGACCCTGGCCCCACAGGAGGCGCATGAATTGCCTTTGCCCAGCCCTCCAGGCCTGTGGGGAGTACTTTCTGGGCCTGAGCTGGAGGGGCCTCGGCTCCCAGCCCCATCCTGTGCTGCTGGCTGCACCTTGGCCCCAGGAGGCCCTGAGAATGGGCAGTCCTGGGGTCGGTCTGAACCCCTCCAGAAAGAGCTTTGCTGCCAGGTATGTCCCAACAGCCCGGCCTCCGCTGTGGGGGGACTCCCTGTCTTCCACTCTGCAGGCTCCGGTGTTAAGTCCCAGCTGGCTTGCTTGCCCAGCCTGTCCAGCTGGTGCACAGATTCACTGTCCCCACCGATGCCACTGTCCTCAGAGCACAAGGGTAGGCCCTGCACCTCAGGGTCGCTGTGGCTGCTCGCCAAGCTCTCCAGCTGCCCCAGAGTCCTTAGGAGGCGCTCATCCATACCCCTCTTCATGCTCAGCTGGTTTTCCAAGTGGCTGGCCGCAGCTTGGAGGTGGCTGCCAGAGCCCTCCAGGCAGCCACCGGTGAGCGAGGCCACCGCGCCCCCCAGCACCTGCAGCTGGCTCACTGTATACTGCAGCAGCTGCTCCAGGAGATCCGGCTGCTCCTGCGGCTCCCCTTTCCTCAACGGCCAGGCCAGGTCCTCCCCGACTCCCCGGAGGAGCGCCTCTCCATCCCTGGAGATCTCCCCCAAGAGCTGGTTGGCCTCCTCGAAGCACAGCAGCAGGAAGCTGACCATGGGCCGAAGCAGCTCCTGGGTGTGGGTGGCCTGGCGGGTGAGGCCCAGGATGGCTTCGTATTTGGAGAGGCAGGCGTGCAGGTAGGTGTAAGCGTGCTGGTGGGCCTTCACCAGGGGCTCGGGGAAGTCCACCTTGCCTTCAGACCCCTGAGCGGGAAGGGTGGTTTGGCCACGGAGGCCCTGCTGCCTGGACCTGGGGCATTCGGGCTTCTTTTCCCACAGGGAGCTCCCCTGGGGGGTGCCCTCCGCACTCTCTTCCCCACAAAAGGCTTCCCCCTGTGACTCGCGGGAGCTGTGCATCTTGAATGGAATGTCCTTAGCCATGTGGCTTTGTGATGTGTCCAGCTGGGATGGGGAGGTTTTGGTTTCTGGGATCAGTCCTTCCAGGTCTTCCTTGTTGCCTATAGTGGAATCTCTTATGAGCTGACAGTGACCTTCAGCCAAGGTTTGGGCCCACATGGGACCTGGCTGTGCCTCTGTCGGCTTCTGTCCCTGGGACGAGGCCCCCCCAGAGTCATAGCAGGTGGAGCTTCGGTCCAGCACCGGGATGGCACCCTTCTCGCTGCCCCCCGGACTTCCTGGCAGAACTGCTTTGGGCTTTTTAAAAAACTGGATGCCACTCTTGGCCACGCTGTTAATGATGTCACTGTGGGAAGGTGTGCACCCCATGATTTCAGCTTGTATTCATCTCCTGCCCTCAACCCTCATAATTTCTAAAGAATCACCTTGAAATAGCAGCAAAAGGCAGTCTTACTGGTCCATCCAAGCAATTTCCAGGCCAGACTCCTTCAAAGTCCGTGGTATCATGTCCTCAACTCGGAATGAGCTTTCTGACTCCCTGGCCCCCGTGTAGAGAGGATGGTGTCTGTTGTCTGCAGTTTTGACCCCTCTGCAGTCAGCGAGCAGTGGGGCAATTATGAAGGACCGCTGGCTCCTGGATTAGGGGCCTGCGTTAGCTCGTGTCCTGGCAGATGTGGACGGCAAGTGGGACTTTAAGCCTATTAGGCTAATCATGCCCCAGCCAGTCAGCACTGGCCGTGTGTTCTAATATAGAACTTCTCGGCATTTACTCTCTTGGGAAGCGGATTATCTCTGCACGTGCTTATGCTTTTAATTCTGATCAGAGGCCATATGAAACCTGGAGAAATGAGCCGTCATTGCACAAGGCTCTGGAAGAGACACGTGTGTGGGAAAGACGCAGGACGCCCCGATGACAGACCCTGGCAGAGAAGTGACCTTCACAGCGTAAGAAGGGCAGACTAGCCGAATGCACTCCAACCTGCTCTTCAACACACAGTTCCCACTGACGGCAGGAGGAAGAGGGTCTTGTATTGAACCATTTTCCAGTTTTGGACAGGTAGCTTGTAGCAATTTTCAAGTTTCCTTAACAGAAAAGAAAATTTATGGAGCAACTTCTAAAGTTGCTGAAGTTGCTCATAGTCTGGCTTTGTAGTTTTTCTTTTCTTTTACAGAGCCCCGTACAACCAAGGAAAACAGCACTGTGGGTGTCCAGGCAGTTTCAGAAGCAGAAAGGACTTAGTGATACCTTGTCTGCTGTGAGCAAGCTGGAGACTGGCTACCGGGCCTGTGCTCGGCCGATGCCTGTCACAGCCCACAGCCCCAGAGTGCATCATTAATGAAGTTCTCCAGCCTGTTTGTTTGAAGCAGAACTCACGGGAGACAGGGCTGATTCAGTGCCTGGGGGCGTGCTGTGTTGGGCATCAAGAAGTTGTTAAATTTGCCACAGTGGCAGGCTGGCCCAGTAAACAGCAGCACGGGGGAGGAAGGCTCTTTCCTCTTCCAGATAACAGAAGGCTTCTGTATGGAAATTCTTCTCCTCTCGGAGTTGGGTCCCTGCTGGGACCATCTTTGTGAAACCCTTTGATCTAAGTGGCTAAAAAGTATTTCCAAACCAATGATCAAAATAAAAGTATTTGCCAGGAGGCTCAGCTGTCAGATAGCTCTGCCTTGTAGACTGGTTTTCTTGCTTCTTCCAAGTACCTTAGCAAGTTCTTTATTCACTGCCACTCAGTTTTTCATTAAGACTCACTTTTCTTTTCAAGCTAGAGTGCTTCAAATGAAAAAAAAAAAAATTACTCAGAGTGGAAATGTAAAATGGCCCAACAGTTTTGGAAAAAGATTTGATAGTTACACATACACCTATCTTATGACCCAATCAATTCCACTTCTAAGAATTTGCCGGAGTATTGAATGCATAGGTCCACAAAAGGGACTGGCATGAGAATATTTACATTAGTGTTATTCATAATGGCCTCAAACTGGAGAGAATTGAAATGTTTGTCAACAGGGAAATAAGTTTGGCATAATTACCCGATAGAATAATTCCCAAGCAATAAGAGGAAGCAACTAGTGAAACATGAAACAACCTACGTTTAAAATGTATAATATTGAGTGAAAAAGGCAGTCATAACAGAGTACATACTGAATGATTCCATTTATATGAAGTTAAAGAACACATAAAACTAATCTCTAGTTATAGAACTCAGAAAAATGGCTTCCTCTGGGAAGAGTTATTAAATGAGCATGAAGGAATTTCTTTTCCCCCCCAAATATACTGGTATATATTTTTATTGATTTCAGAGAGAGGAAGGTAGAGGGAGAGAGAGAGAGAGAATCATCAGCTGCCTCCTGCACACCCCCTACTGGAGATCGAGCCTGCACCCCAGGCATGTGCCTTGATGGGAATGGAACCATGACCTCCTGTTTAATGGGTTGACTCTCAATTACTGAGCCACACGAGGTGGGTAAAGGAATTTCTTAGAGTAATGAAAATGTTCCCTATCTTGACCTGGGTTGTGCTCACATGCTTACATACACAAGTAAAAATCACTTGAATTGCACACTTAAGCTGTGTACTTTATTCTAGGTGTGCTTTACTCTGTGGCTAAGAGTTCCAGTTACAATGCTCTGGATCTTGGGAAAAGGTCCCTGTATTGGTTGTCTATTGTTATATTACAAATTACCCCCAGATTTAGCAGATTAAAACAGGAATGTTATCTTGTTATGAAACCCATTTCTGGGGGTCAAGAATTTGGGAGCAGCTCACTGGGTGGTTCTAGCTACGGATCTCTCCTGAGGTTGCAGTCAAAACATCAGTCAGGGTTACAGTCATCTGAAGGCTTGACTGGGGCTAGTTGATCTATCCAAGGTAGATCATTCACATGAAGGCCTTGATTGTTTGCTAGGTGTTTGCAGGAGGTCTCTGTTCCTCTTCACATGGACCTCTCCAAAACGCTACTTGAGTGCCCTCACAACATGGCAGCTGGCTTCACCCAGACTGGGCAGTTCAAAAGAGAGCAAGAAGCAGGCTGTTCTGCCCTAATCTTAGAAGCCATACACTTGCACGTTTTCCACATTCTGTTATTTTTAGAAGCTAGTCACTAAGTATAGTTCATATTCAAGGAGAGAAAAATTAGGCTCTATGTTAAAAAAAATCACGAAAAAAAAGTATCTGGACATATTATAGGTTAAACCATGACATCCAAAACATAACTTTGTAGAGTATGCATTAGTTTACTAAGAGCTCGTCCTTACCCTTTGGCAAGTTAAATAAATTCCACCCGTGTTTTTTCTTTTGTTCTTTTTCATGTGGCCCTGAACTAATTGATCAGCAAAAGATGGTTCTAATGTGGCATTAATTTTGAACCAAAATTGGAGGTCATTCAAGCAACCTGAAAAAAAAGTCTTATTTCTCAAGTCTTATCAGCTTCACTAGTGAGCTCTCCTGAACCATGAAAGCTAAGAAAAATTTCTCCGGTCAGATCTGAACAGATGCTCTTTGCAGTACAATTCCCTGGTCCAGATGCGGGTGATCAGACAACAAGAAGCAACTACTGCATAGAGCAAGCAGGAAGGGAGAGCTAGAGTTTGTGTTCCAGCCTTTGTGTTACAGATACCATTTCACTAGCTTACTTCCCCTGCTTTGCTGGGGAGAATCATTAACAGTCATTAAAAAATAACCTGGCTACTGTTATGTACCTCAGAGCAAGCCATCTATCTAGAGCTGCTCATCCTCTACACAGTCTCCTCTATTATTGACATCTTATATTAGTGTGGTACATTTGATACCATTAATGAACCAGAAATTGATACATAATTATTCACTAAAGTCCATGCTTTATTTAGATTTCAGTAGTTTTTACTTAACGTTGTTTTTCTGTGTCAGGATCCTATCCATAACAACACATGACGTTTAGTCATCATGATTCTTTAGGCTCCTCTTGGCTATGATAGTTTCTCAGACTGGCCTTGTTGTTGATGACCTTGACAATTTTGAGAATTGCCGGTCATATGGTAGGTTGCCCCTCAATTGGGATTTGTCAGATGTGTTTCTCATGATTAGATTGGGGTTATGGGTTTCTGAGAGAGAGATCACAGAGGTAATGTACCATTTTTATTACATCATATTAAGAATACATTCTATCAGCCTGATTTATGACTGCTGATGTTGACCTTGATCACTTACCTGACTGATGTGCTGTGTTGTCAGGTTGCTCAGCTAAGTTATGCGCCCCCCCCACCACCACCTTTCTCTATTGTATTCTTTGCAACTACTGTGAGCAGCCACACTTAGGGAGTGGGGAGTTATGCTTCCCCTTAATATAAACGTTTTCAAAACTTTGGTACAAGTTGTGAAATTACTCACCAGTTCACGTGCCCAGCAGCCGTGTGAGGACGTTTCTACTTTATGGCAAACTTGGCAGCACTGGATAGTGTCCGTTAGAAAACCCTTCTGATTTGAAAGAGGAAAAGGGCTTCTCATTTTAATTTGCATGTATAAATTTACTGAAGAGTTTGCCTATTTTAAAAATTATATGATTTGTGGCACATTGACATATTTTCTTTCAGGGTTTACTTACATCTTTATTTTTTTTAAATTAAGGTGTTTAACCACGTTTTGTTAATTTTCAGGATATTCACATTTTAACTGGTCATATATGTTGCCATGCTGCCGTTTTTTGTTGTTTTTTTTTAAAGTTTTTCTTTTAATTTTGTTTATGATCCTTCATGGGAATACAAAAATTTTCATTTCACATAATCAACTCTTTCAGTCTTTTTCTTCATAATTTCTTTGTTGTCATATTTAAAAAGGCGAACTTTATACTTTGTAAAATGCTTGGACAAATGTCCATCTAGGAAGTTGTTATTAGTGTTGAATTGTTATTTTTAGAATTTCGGCTCCCAGGAACTGGGAGAACATGGCCGTTTGGGCTTTGTCTCTGAAATGGTTAACCGTGGACACGGGGTGGGCCACTGTAAATTATGGCCTTTCTTACGAGTTTCTGGGGTTGGTTTAAATGTTTTAAAAAATTCTCAAAATGAGCCCTGGCCAGGGTGGCTCAGTTGGCTGAGTGTTGTCCGATGCACCGAAAGGTTGCTGGTTTGATTCCTGGTCAGGGCACATTCCAGGTTGTGGGTCCTATTCCTGGCAGGAGTGGGTATGATAGGCAGGCAATTGGTGTTTCTCTTTCATATATATGTTTCTCTCTCTCCCTCTCCCATCCTCTCCCTCTAAAATGAATAAAAACATAGTTTTTAAAGGTCTCATAATGAAAGTGAACTGGCTGACATATAATACTAAGTTTTCTGGGGCCACTGATGGCAAACTAGTGGGGTGATTTGAAAATGTGTAAGTGAGCACTTACGTGAGGATGAGCTTTAAGGTGAAGGAGGAAATGAAGTGTGGTTATTCATAAAGAAGTTATTTTGATCACCATCCTTTTGTAATTTGCATATGCAAATGAGCAGTCAGAATAGAGTGATAGAGTCTTTCAGGTAATGGGGTGGTGGAGGCAGCCATGAGCATGTATTTCAACAAGCAGCTATTTCCTAAAAATATATATTTTTTAAAATATATTTTTATTGATTTCAGAGAGGAAGGGAGAGGGGGGGAGAGATAGAAACATCATGATGAGAGAGAATCACTGATTGGCTGCCTCCTGCATGCCCCCCACAGGGGATTGAGCCTGCAGCACAGGTATGTGCCCTTGACCGGAATCAAACCCAGGACCTTTCAGTTCACAGGCCGATGCTGTATCCACTGAGCCAAACTGGCCAGGGCCGCAAAATATTTTTAGAACAATCTCGTTTAGAAGTTTCTTCTGAGCTATTTTTGGTTGTGATATAAAATTAGTCTAATTACTGTTGGTTATACTCCACAAGGTAAAATAATAAGTGGCATGAAACCGGACTATGTGTGGCAGACTGGGATGTGGATAGAATGATAATGGGCGTGCTCTCCTCTCTCCTTGTGCTCCCAGACTTGGCCACAGCCGTGTGGGAAAAGCCCCCTGACCGCCCCCCCCCCACTAGTTAAATACCTGAGCGAGGAGAGGGAAAGAGTTTGGGGAGAAGCCACAGGGTTGTGTGTGGGTGTGGGACTCCCCGTGCTCCATCTCTGATCTCAAGGCTTCATTGGCAGGGTCCTGAGAGAAGAGATGCCCGTGCCCCCTTCCTGGCCCCACCCTGAGGCTGGAGAGGACAAGGCAGGCAGCCTCGGGGAGAAATGAATGCCCTGTGTCGTGTCTTCTTGCTGTGGCAGAGTCGGAATGGTGGCTCGGCACGTCTGTGCAAAAGGATGGGAGCTTGTCTGCCCCAGGCTCCTACAGGTGAGAGCAGCAGAAGGGCACGACCACAAAGTCCTGAGGCTTCCCTGGAGAATAACATTTAGCAGAGATGGGGAGAGACCCGGGGGTCTGCCCAGTAGAGGTGTGAGAACCAGGGAGGCTGGAGCTGCCCCACATGGAGAGGATGAATGAGAGCATTCTTGGGTCCCACCCACCACCCAGGTCACCTCTCAGGGAGCCCAAATCATGCCCAGAGTTAGACAGGGCAGACTAAGACCAAGATAAACCCTTGGGAAGTGAGATTCAATGCCAGAGAAGACAAGGGAAGGAGAAAGAGTTTGAAACCTACTTGTGGCTGAATGATAAACTTGCCTTGACTAAGAAAGGACCAGATTTGGGTGAGTTTATCTGAGGGCGACGAGATTAAATTTTCTGTGCTCTGAGGCAGAATGGGGGCTCAGGGCAGAAATTACACTCAATGACGGGAGGAGAGAGAAAATGACGTGGGTGCACACTTGAGTCAGTGCCTGTGAAATCTCTACTGGCTCCGATGGTTACAGGCAGCCAGGCGTCAGCAAGACCTCAGGGGGACCACGGAGTCACTACGGGCTGCTCTTCCCAGTTATGACCTGATCCGAGGCTGTGGCTCAAAAGGCCGACACAGTAATGTCTTGCTGGAAGTTGTGACAAAAATCCCTTCAAACTTCTGTTCAGAATGTTCGCTTTTATCAGAGAGCAGCGTTGATACTTGTTGGTGGAACAAATAGATTTTTAAAGTTCTGAGGAGGCTCAGTCTGGGTTAGAACACCATGACCCAAAGGGGGAAGGTATGCAATTGCAGGTTGTTGGCTAGCTCTGTTGGGCCCTCCGACCCTCCTCCATCTCTCTCAGAGCCCTGGGAGGCAGAGCCTAGGCATCCTGCCCTCAGAGACAGTGGTGAGAGCTTGGAGGGAGGGAGCAGCATGAGTCAGCATATTAATTCCGCCATCTCCCTTTGGGAGAGTCTCTCCAGCTCCCAGGCTCCTTCCTTGCTGGGGAGTGAAGGGCCAGGCCCTGCCTCTGCCATTGCTGCTGGCAGCTGAAGAGGTTGGTTAAGGTTCTTAACTAATGGTCACTGGCCCTTTAAATCTGGTATCCGTGGCACCAGAGGCAATGCCATTATGATGTATGTGATGCCTGTAGGGAAGCAGGCTGGTGCCCTCACAGGAGGATTCCACCAACAGGGAGGCAAGTTGCAGCCTGCCACCACCACCCAGGCTCTGTAATTGGAATCTGCTTATGGGCTCAGAGGAGCCCATTATAAAAACACCTATTTCCATACACTCCCAGCCAACACTCTAAACAATTTACACTCTTGCTGAGGAAGACCCATGAGGGATTGAAGGATTTTTTTTCTGGGTGGCATTGAGGAGACAGTGACATGACTTGGGTAAGTTGCATTATAGAATGAATCTTGTCCCCACCCGGGCCTCTGATAAGACCCCATTCTCCCTAAGGCACAGGTGAGCATCCTAGACAAAGCATACTATTATTTTAGGCACAAGAATAGAATTTTGTGTACCCACACCAGGAAAAGAAGAAACCTTGGGAGGCCAAAAATAGCCAGGCAGACCCCAAAGGGAGTTGTCCTAAGCTCCCCAGCTGCTTGCTGGCTGGCCGCATTGAGCCAGCTCTTTGAAGACAGCAGTCACTGCCCGTGGACAGGAGAGCCCTGTGGGGTCTCTTCGGAGGGGAGAGAGGGATAAGGAAACAGGAGTTCCAGTGCTTTATTCTCTTCTCACCACTGAGGGGAGAACAAGGGGGTTTGCTTTTCTTGGTCTGAGCTAATTTCCCTCAAGAAGCTTCTCCAGAGTTACATGTAGTTGCTCATTCAGGTCACCAATACTGACCCTATAGACACTCAAGAGAGTTGTCCTACTGAAAGGACACATTCATCTTCAGAACTCGAGTCACTGCCTTCTCCACACTTACTTTCCTTCGTAATCCCTCTCTACATCCAACTCCATGCCCCACTCCCAGTGCCGCCCCCCTCAGTCAGGTCGCCCACCTGCCTACAACAGCCACCTGTGGGATCTCCCCAGCCGTTCAATCCCTCTCATAGTGTTTGGGTTCAAAAGACTGGATCCGTCTTTTCCTTCATGAGGTCCCATTCATTTTTCTCTCTGAAGCATCTCTTCCTGTTGATCTCCCCCTCATTCCAGGCCCCCAGCACCTTACCTCTCATCTCCGTGCATTCTGCATCAAATCTAGGCGCTCTGGCTGGACCTCGAGGTGTTTCCTCCAAAAACGAAGAAACCATCCTATGCATTGCTCCTGTGTTTGGCCCACTGCTGCTCATGCTTCTGCCCCTCCGGCTTGCATATTCTTCTTCTCTCTTCCTCAAAGAACAATTCAAATTCTACTTCCTCTATGTAGGGTTGCAATTTTAAGCAAATAAAATACCCAAATATGAGGTTAAATTTGAATTTTGGATAAACGACAAAAGCGTTTTAAAAATGTGAGACACACTTATGCTTAAAAATACCTCTTGTTTTTCTGAAATTCAGATTTAATTGGGCATCCTATACTTTACCTGTCAACCCTACCACTTTGGAACCTTTATTTAATGATCCAATTCTCCCTTATCTCCGACTTTTATTTCCTAAAATATCTACTTCAGTTTTTCATTATATGCTATCTTCTACTTATTGACTATGCACACAGGATTAACACTTATTGAGCAATTATTTAATATCAGGCACTGTACTCATTTATTTTTATATAATCATTTATTGAATTCTTACAAGAAATGTGTGATATCCATTTTATAAATGAGGACGATGAGTCTCTGAAGGGTTGATTTGTTCAAGGTCCCAAAACTCATTAAAGTTGAACTTGGATCTCTCTGTAGGGTGACCGTCTTATTCTGGTATCCTTGGCATTGTTCTGATTTTAATGTTGAAAGTACCTTCCCAGGAACTCTCTCAGTTCTGGGCTAAATCTATGTATCTGACTTTAAAACCTGGGAGTCTCTCCCACTCCCCCCCCCTTTTTTTAGCGTTTTAATGTTTCCTCCTCTCAGGTTATAGAGTTCTTAACGTAAGGGTGTTTACTGATACTAAGAATTAGTAAATGCTTGACAAATGAGGACCAGGAGCTCCCCTCAGAGCCTGCACCTCTTTGGATTGCAAGAACTGAGGACGGTGTGGACCAGTGTGCTGGGGACGGCCAATCTTAGAAGCAGCTGAGACCTGAGCATGGCCAGCATCCATGATGTCACTGCTTGCAAAGATGTTAGGGCATTGTTGCTAGCAACAGTTCTTTTAAGTTGGTGAAAATGCAGCTCCAGGGTAGGTGTGTGGTGCCTCACTTGACAAGTGGAACCTTGATAGACTCCTTGCTTTGAAGTATGAGCTAAGGCATGGGGAAGGCTGGAGAAATAGAAACCACGGTGTCAGGAGAAGGCCTGCATAGGGTGGGCAGCAATCTCATCAGCACCTTAGGGGTGGACAGCGCCCAAGAAAGCTGAGAATCTGGTGGTATGCTTTGTTTTGTTTTTTTGCGGGGACTGTGCTTTTGTGCAATGGGCACATATCCAAAACATGGTTATATTATTACATAATAACCAAGCTGTTAACATGATGCTAGGCAGGTGTCGTCGTTATGCTGCAGAGCGGTTAATGAGGTGTGATGGGAAGGGCAGAAACAATAGGCTTTCATTCTCCAAGGCCATCTGTATGACTTGTCTCAATTTCATTTTGAACACAGGTCAGGATGGAGCACACGATAAATATAAAAACTAAGTAAGCTGTCTGTGGAGAAATCATTTGTAGAAATCACTTGCTATTTTAAAATTATTTGTTTAAATCATATTGGTAAATGCAAAGATCTCAAGGCAACTTTATTTTCAGTTGCTAAATTTCACTTTAAAACGCTTGAATTTTAAAATGTGCTTTTGTTTCAGGCTTTTGAGAAAGCATAACAGATATGGGGCATAAAAGTTAGCCAGGGGTTTCTATTTTGAACAGTACTGAAAGATTCCTAGCCCTTTCTCCTTTAGAAATTGGTGGTGGCTTTTCCCCACAGGACAGTTGGGGCCATCCTGGCCAAGCCTCAACCTTTTTCCAGCCTGAACTGTATATATATATATATATATATATATATATATATATATATATATATTCAGAGAGGAAGGGAGAGGGAGGGAGGGAGAGAGAGAGAGAGAGAGAGAGAGAGAGAGAGAGAGAGAGAGAGAGAGAAATATCAATCCTGCATGCCCCTTACTGGGGATCAAGCCTGCAACCTGGGCATGTATCTTTGACTGGAATCAAACCTGGGACCCTTGAGTCTGCAGGCTGACACTCTATCCACTGAGCCAAATTGGCTAGGGACAGCTAGACTCTTTACTCTCCTCCACACACGCGCTTAGCTTTTTTGCCCTCAAGGTTTCCTCTTGCAAAGTGTCATGGTTAAGAGTTTAATCTCTTGAACTAGACTGCCTGAGTTCAAATCCTGGTTCTGCTACCATGGTGTGATCTTGGGTAAGCTACCTAACTATGGTGTACCTTGATTTCTCCCACTGGAAACTGAAACTGAAATGATATTTTTCCATCAGGAGTGAAATGATTCATGAACATGCTTAGAACAATACATATCACACCCCAAGCACTCAGTAAATGCTAGCTCCTTGTTTTTATACCGGGATCCCATTATCCTTCCCACTTGGCTCAAAATGTCTCTGCTTGACGCCTTTCCCAATTACTCCATCCTGTAAAGTGCTCTCCCTCTTGGGAAATCCCTGAGCTGACACTGTTTTTTGTGTTTTTTTTTTTGGCAAGTTGTTGATATTCTTTTCTCGTGACCACACACTATAGTTTTTATCCCACTTTAATGAGCGTTCACTTTGAGTCAAGCCTGAGGCTCATGATCACACGTGGAGGCAAGTATTTCTTTTGGTTTTTAAAAATCTTCACCCTAGAGAGAGAAAGAGAGGGAGGGAGGGAGAAAAATCAATTGGTTGCCTCCAATAAGCACGCTGACCCTGGATTGAACTTGCAACCTGGGTATATGCCCCAATTGGGGATCAAACCTGCAACCTTTTGGTGTTCCAATCAATGGAACCACCCAGCCAGGGCCCCAGCTGCTGTTGAACATACCATCCTATCTAATGAAAGAGTAATATGCAAATTGACCATCACTCCAACACACAAGATGGCCTCCCCCATGTGGTCAAAGATGGCCACCCTCATGTGGACACACAATGACCACCACCAAGATGGCTGGCAGGGGAGGGCAGTTGTGGGTGATCAGGCCTGCAGGGGAGGGCAGTTGGGGAGGACCAGGCCTGCAGAGAGCAGTTTGGGGCAACCAGGCCTGCAGGGGAGGGGAGCTGGGGAGGGACCAAGCCTGCAGGGAAGGGCAGTTGGGGGAGACCAGGCCTGCAGGGGAGGGCAGTTGGGGGAGACCAGGCTGGCAAGGAAAGAAAGTTAGGGGTAACCAGACCAGTAGGGGAGGACAGTTAGGGGCAACCAGGCCTACAGGGGAGGGCAATTAGGGGCAATCGGGCCAGCAGGGGAGCAGTTAGGTGTCAATCAGGCTGGAAGGGGAGTGGTTAGGGGCAATCAGGCAGTCAGAGCAGTTGGGAGCCAGCAGTCCTGAATTGTGAGAGGGATGTCCGACTGCCCGTTTAGGCCCGATCCACTAGGATCGGGCCTAAACGGGCAGTCGGACATCCCTCAAGGGGTCCCAGATTGAAGAGGGTGCAGGCTGGGCTGAGGGACACACACACACACACACACACACACACACAGGCCTCTATTCCTGTGTAATAAAAGGGTAATATGCAAATTGACCCTACCAGCAGAACCACTGGGAATGACTGGGCACTATGACACACACTGACCACCAGGGGGCAGACGCTCAATATAGAAGCTGCCCCCTCGTGGTCAGTGCGCTCCCACAGGGGGAGCTCTGCTCAGACACAAGCCAGACTGCCAGCTGCCAGCACAGTGGTGGTGGTGGTGGGAGCCTCTCCCGCCTCCTCAGCAGCGCTAAGGATGTCTGACTGCAGCTTAGGCCTGCTCCCTGCTGGCAAGTGGACATCCCCCGAGGGTTTCTAGGCTGCCAGAGGGATGTCTGACTACCAGCTTAGGCATGATCCCCTGGGGAGCGGACCTAAGCCAGCAGGTGGACATCCCCCGAGGGGTCCCAGACTGCGAGAGGGCAAGGCCGGGCTGAGGGGACCCCGCCCCCCCCGCCGAGTGCACAAATTTTTGTGCACCAGGCTTCTAGTATATACATATTCTCCCTAATTTGTCAGCCTTCCATTAACTTTTTCTATAGTATTCCTCACTGAAAAGAAACCTTAGCTGTGATGTAGCCAAATCTCCCAGACTTTTGCTTTAAGGTTTGTGCTTTTGCAGGCTTGTTTTATGAAGTCAGCCTCTACCCCACACTTGTAAAGATATTCTCCTAGATTTCTTTCTGCCTTTCAAATGTGGGTCTTAATTCATCTGGAGTTCACCTTTGTGTATGGTGGATGTGGGAAACCCAACTTTGTTTTTCTTCATAAACTAAGTCAGTTTCGCCAACACAATCTCCTAAATAATTTACATTTTCTCATTAATTTACGGTTCCACCTTTACAAACACTGAGGTGCCATGGGAATGCTTCTGAGTTCTCTGTTGTTCACTCTTCTGTGATTGCACTAGTACGACACAGTTTTATCACCATGTGGTAATGACATGATATCTGGCAGGGCCGGTTTCCTCTCTCAGCTTTTGCTTTGCAGAACTGGCTTATTTCAAAATTTATTTTTCCTTACATATTTTATAAGTTCATTGAAGTTCCTCAAACTTTGAGTTCCTGCTGGAATTTTGGTGGTTATGACAGTAAACTGAAACTTTAAATGGGCATTTTTACCATGTAAAGTCACCCTATCCATGGAATATTTTCATTTATCCAATCTTCTTGTATGTCCGTAAGTAGAGTTTTAAAATTTTCTCCATACGGTTCCTGGATATTATGTTTTAGAGTTTTAATTGCTATGCTGAATGGCATCTCATTGCCTATTATTTCTCCTGGTTGCTTACTGCTGATGGATAAGAAACCATTGATTTTTAGAAATGGATCTTGTACTTGGCAACCTTCTTGAACTCACTTATTACTTCTAATAGTTGGTTCTGTTAGATTTTCTAGGCTAATGGTTTTATCATCTGCAAATAGAAATATTTTAGGGGCTCTACCTAGTGCTCTGCTCTGATATTTTGCATTTAACTACCTCTGCTAGTTGGACTCCAATCTGGCACCCCGATTCTGACAGCTGGATGTCTCTTGTATAAAAAACCCTGATTCTGGAAGCAGAATTCTTTTCTCCACCCTCTGATTGGTATCCTGCTCACTATCTCAGTCCATGTAAGAGAATGTCTTTTGCCTATTCCCTCTAATCCTCTCATGGTTTGGTAGACTCTGCCTAATGGTTTGGAATCCTGGGAAGTTGCTTGTGTATGCTATATGGTGTTTGGGCGTAGCAGAAAAAGCCAGTGGCCTGGCTGGTTCTAACAGAGACTTTTATTATCATTAAGAACAACTCAGCTAGCCATACCCTGCCATTTACTAAAAGGGGTATCTCAGAGGAATAATTTAAATTAGCAATAAAAGTGAAACTGTATACCTGTGAAAACTTCATCAATAGCCTCTTCTGTCCCACATGGATCTTTATGAGTTTCTGTGGCTCACTGGCAACAGGGAACATTTATAGTTATTTAAAGCCCACCAAGGGCAGATTGCCTTCCTCCTTTTCATCAGTTAAAGAGTTGGGCTGGGTCCTGCAAGAACAGGGTAGAAGAGAGCAGGGAGAGGCAGGTGGAGTCGCCTGTCACCCCCCTCCCCCACCCCCCTCCAGTGAGAAGTAAGCATCCGCCTCACATTATCATCCCCGAGAGAGCAGGAAGATGCTAAACCTGCAGGGACAGAGAAACTGGCAGCTGACCAGGAACTGTGGGATGGTCATGGCATTTACATGTTGTGCAAGTGCTAGGGGTTTTAGATGACAGCTCGCCCCACCCCATTCAACAATGTGATGTGACTGCTGCCAACACCGGTTTTGATATTTTGAGCTACGCCAAGGGAAGCATAGGACGCAGAAGGAGGTGGCTGCTTCTCTCCTCTCCACGCGACGGGACACCGGTTTCCTTCCTGAGCTCTAGACAAGCTGAGGTGCACGCCTCCGAGTCCCTCAACATGCAGGTGAGTGGGGTCATCACCCTGTCCTATGAGGAACAGCCTCAGGGGACAGAGAAAGCTTGTCCTCTGGACCCTGCCAAGGAGTCAGGTCCAATCTGTAAGTTCCCTGGGGTAGAAAGAGGAGGAGATGCGGGGAGAGGGATGTTAGCTCCCAAGGTAGGAAGGACTTCTCAACAGAGGCTGAAGACAGGGAAAATGGCTGCTGTCAAAGGAAGGGTGTTCTTGCGGGGACAGGAATAGGCATTCATTCAGTATCAGCCGCTGCCAGGCTCTGTGCTTGGTGCACATAGAGGTACAGGGTAGTAATCTGTATATCAGAGCCAGAACCAAGGGTCTTGGAGAGAGGTGATAGGGTGTAGCACTATGAACTTGATGTTAAAAACCTCAGTCATGGGAAGCAATGGACTTACTAGTATTTTCTTCATCAAGGGGACTCATGAAGTGTCAAATAACACTTTCCCTTCCCCTGGATGATGGAGATCCAGGATTTTAGCCATCCTGCTGTTAGTTGTCACAATTACATCATTTTATTTCTTGTGGGAGGGAGGAATGGGCCAGGAGAGGAGGGGGCGAGAAGGGCCAAAGCATCAGGGGAAATGAACTTCTGGGCTGACTACCCACTTCTTCGCCTCCACACTGACCCCCTTGGGTGTAATTATTCAACTTGGGGCATAGCACTGACCCGGCTTTTTACAGCCAGACCTGCAAACAAGCAACTGACCCATGGACCTCCTCTGGGCTGTGCACGGGGCTAGACGCTGGGGAGCCCCAAACGGATGAGACCAGGCCCCTGCCCCAAAGAAGGTGGTAGGAGGGCTTCTAGCTCAGGAGACAGGTCAGGTCGGGCCGGCTAAGAGCTGTCACAGAAGAGCGCACAGCGGGACAAGGGCTGCTTCCCGGGTCACTGCCCCAGGCCAGGCGGGGTTCCCCCGGGGCCCGCCTCCCCGCCAGGTGAACCCCGGAAGCACCCCACAGGGCTCCGACCTCCAGGTCCAACCTTCAGTCGGCGGGAGGCCGGGGCTCAGGCTGCAGGCGCGCCCCCGCCCGCTCCCCTCCCCCAGCAGCGGCGCGTGCGCGCGACCCGGCGGCTGCAGTGCGCGCGCGCGCAGACCCCGCGTGGGCCCGGCTCGGGTGCGCGCGAGGCGGCGGCAGGGGGGGCCCCTGGAGGTCCGGGAGCCGCGCGGAGGGAGGCTCCGCGGCTGCCACCGGAGACCGGGCCGGGCGGAGGGGCGCGCCTTTCGGCCTTTGGTCCGCGCCCCCACGTTCCCAGCCCGCCGTCCCGAGGGGGTCCGAGGAGGCAGGTGCGGCGGGAGCGCGCGGGGCTCCGGGCCGGCCGGGCGGGCGGGGCGCGGGTGCCCGTGGGGGGCGGTTGGCGGCTCTGGGAGGGCGGCGCGCGCGGAGGCGCGGGGGCGCCGGGAGCCCGGCGGCTGCCTGCAAGGGCGCCGGTGTTGCGGGCCCCCGGAGGCCTCCCTGGGACGGCGTGGCCCACCCGTGAGGATGTGGGTGCTCGTGGGTGCTGGTTTCCGTTCCCCACGAAGGTCTGACTTGAGGAGGAGAGGCCGCGCCGCGTGGGGGACGGGCCGGAACCGGCGGCTGCGCTCCGGGCTCCAACCTTGACCGCCCGGCGCCCCGGGAGCGCCCCCCGCGCGCACGGGTGCGCGTGCTGGCTCGGCCCCGCTCTGGGTTCGGGCCCGTTCAGCGCCTCCGGGGCTCGTGAAACTGCCCAAGAAACGCTTTGTCGGCGGGAAGGCAAGACCACACCACATGACTTCGCTCCCAGGCCTTTGCTACCCGAGATCCCTTAATTTTAAAGCGTGGGAACCGGGAGGTTTGGAGAAACGCACGAGACCTGTCCTGCGAAGAGGCGCGGGCTAGACCTCGTCCTTGCGGATTGGATTGATGGGTTTATAATGTCTGTTCCCTTTCACGTGAGGTGTCAGGTGGTTCATTCCCCCAGAGACTCGCAGGCAGTTTGGATTTAAACCCAGAGACGGTGTTTTGATAGGTACCAGAGGATGACATTCTCACGGGGGGGGGGGGGGTACCTTGCTCTGTGCTCCCAGCTGGACGGTGGTCCATATTGTGGCCATGCCGACAGGATAGAAATCATGCCTTTGAAATGTCTCCGCCCTCCAGGGAGAAACATCCCCCCGCGTCCTTTAATTGTGCTCCTGCGTTCACACGGGCATTTGCCATGTGGCGATCCGATGCACAGTTTAAGCCAGGACACGCAGCCACGGTGGAGGGAAAGCAGAATGGAAAATGGCAGAAGTCTAAGCTTTGTTCATTTCTATGCTGCAAAGCCCCCCCCCCCCTCCTGTCTTATTTTTCTCACATAAATATGCATTTTTAAATACTTTCCTTCGATAGCGACGGACCTGGGCTGTAAGAGCGGATCTTGAAATGTCATGAATATGTTTATTTCTATTTTATAGAAAACTTGGCACAGAATATATTACGTGTGGCATTTATGTCAGACGTTTCAGATGACCAGATACAGTTCCCACCAGCAAGGCCTTTTTTTTTTTTTTTTTTTTTTTAAAAAAAAGATGTTTTTATGGTGTCTTTTATTGTTTATGACAGCTTCAATTTGGAAACATACATAGTGTTGTTAATGTTACAGAATTAATCCTTCCCTCCTGTTTGAACCTACAGATATCTGCTTCCTTTCAGGCTTTCTGCTCCCTGGTTAATGACCTGTGACTACCTGTGCTGTGACAGGCTTGCTTAGTTTGTTAGTCTTTTTGTTGTTGTTGTTGTTGGTTTGTTTTAGGCATCTGTGTATTGTTTGCTCTCCTGGCCTGTCAGCAGCACAGTTTCCTTCAGTGATGTTCAGGACAACTTTCCAAGACCAGGGGAATGTTTCCTCTGCCACGTTCATCTGACAGCCACTGGCCACATGTGGCTTTTGAGTGCGTGTTCGGGGCTAGAGAAAGGGAGGAACTAGACTCTTAATTTGATTTGAAAAACCACGTGGAACTAGAAGCTACCAGGTTGGGCACCACAGCTTCCCGTTGTTGGTCCCTCAGGAAGACCCCCCTGCCCCCGGCTACCAGCACTCATTACAGCTGCACGGCAGTTACCTTTCTCGTGGGCTGTAATCTACGTGAGGGCAAAGGCTTATCTGGTTTCTTCATGTTTGCTGTGCCCAGACTGGGATTTAGTGGTAAGAAACGTTCGTTCGGTAAGTATTTGTTGAAGGCCTAAGTCAGCTTCTGGAGGGCAGGTATCTTTTGTGTTCTCTCTAGGTCTAGAGCAAACTCAGTATCAAATACTACAAATCTCTGCTTAGCGATTGAACGGATTTCATGCAAATGGGTTGCTGAAGATGTATTTTAAATGCTTGTTTTGGTTGGGTTGCCGGTTTTGGAATCTCTTGAAGACTCACGAGAAAATGCTGTATGAAGTTGAATGATTCCAACTTGTGTGGGCACAGCGTGGGTTTCCTGTGAGTTGAGTAGCTCAGCCCTTTAACCATGTTCCACATAAATCCAAGAGCATCTCTAGGCCTCAGAGGGGTTCCTTCGTGAGGCCCTGACCAGCCTTCAACTACTCTGAAGAAGTTAGTGGGCTTCTCCACTCACCACCGTTCTGAGTTAGGGCGTGGTCCAGGGATCCTTGAGAAATCGTGAGCTATCATAGCCATGTTACAAGATGCTTTTGCTCAGAGCTGATTTGGGGTGATGGGATAGGATGGGATTCATATATCAATCAAACTTTGGGGAATTTGAGTCTACTTATTGTATCTGTTATGTGCACAGTTAAATAGGACCAACTTAAAAAAATCTTAAGGTTTACTTTGTATAACCCATTATCACCAGTTAACCATAGTAGGATTTGAAATGAAAGTATGCACTCTATTCATGTTAATATATCTTCAAGTTTGACCAATATTCCCAGCTGTCATGGCATCTAGAGATTGCTTTTGCGAAAGGATTCTAAGACTATACAAGAGTTTGTAGAGGTGCATAGTTTTCTTTGGTGAGGCAGAATGTTGGAGTTTCATGAAGGAAAGGAAATAGAACTGGGGGAAAAATGCAATGAAGACAAAATACAAAGAATGTTCACTCCATTGGTTAGCTAATATAGCTTCTCTGATCTTGAAGAGCTACCATGTGAAATGATGAAGTTGATTACACTGTGTTGAATGACTCATCTTTCCACCTTGAATCTAGGACTTGAATATTTATTAAGTATGCGAGGGCCACTCATCTAACTCCTGTGGCACGTGATAGTTACATAAGAGACAGTTCTTTTAAGAATCTCAACAGTCTGCAAGGAAACGAAAGGTGCTTTGGGGATCACTTCTAGAAGACATTTTTGAATGGAAAACCCACTCCGAAAAGAACATTTGAAAAGTGGCTCCTCTTAACCAACTCAGAATGATAACCACTTACTCACTCTGCTGAAGAATCACGAGTATCAAAAAACATGACTGGGTCTCAAAATGTGATTGTAGTCAGGTTAATCTTCCTAGAACACAGCTTGGACCCTGGAACAGTCTCCTTGGAAATAATCAGTGGTTTCCCAGTGCCCAGAAGGTTTGGTCTTTGGTCAGGTATTTGAAGTACTTCTGAGTATAGCCCTAAAAAACCATGATGGCTTACCTCTCACTGTTTTCCGGGATGTAGAGCGCATTCTAGCCCACTGTTCCTCTGACGGCTCCCCTTTCACATTTCTGCCCCAAATCTCTGCCTACTCATCTTTCGAGACCCATACCCTAGGTATGCCTCCTGTACTACACCATTTCTGGTTCTCAGGAGCTGCCACAGGGCATATTCCTTGTACTTAGGTGATGGAGCAGATCCCCTCTGTTTCATCATCTACAGCAGTTAGTGCTATCTTATTCACCCTGGTAGACTGTAAGCATGGGACCATCTGTTACTCATTTTTTAAAAATTTTCTGAAACATCCAGATCAGTGTAGTGCCTTGTAGACAGTGGTTACATGTTTAACGTGTTTAATAAGCTGTGCTAAAGGTAGCTTCATTCTCTGCATGGGATATTTTGTCTATATGTACTGCCAAACAAGGGACCAACAGGTAGAAATGCTGAGTTACTTCTACACCAAGAAGCTACAATATTGAAGGAGGATCGTCTTTGTGGTGTGTGTTAGTTTTTAGAATTGAATAGTATTTAAGGGAGATCACCATGCCACGTGACACCAATTCCTTATTATATTTCTACGAGATGCATGAGATTCGTGCACTTGGGGGGTTGTCCCTCAGCCCGGCCTATGCCCTCTCGCAGTCCAGGAGCCCTCGGGGGATGTCTGCACTGTTGGGAGCTGGCCTAAGCCAGCTGTGGGACATCCTTAGCATTGATGCAGAGGCAGGAGAGGCTCCCACCACTGCTGCTGTGCTGCCCTCGCCAGCTGTGAGCCCAGCTTCTGGCTGAGCAGCGCTCCCCCTGTGGGAGTGCAGTGACCACCAGGGGGCAGCTACTGTGTTGAGTGTCTGCCCCCCGGTGGTCAGTTCGTATCATAGCGACTGGTGTTCTGTTCGTCAGCCAATTTGCATATTAGCCTTTTATTATATAGGATTATGTAGCAAGGTTAATGTCAAAATGACACAAAGTATTGGGTGGCAGATCATTCTAGCATCTATGAAAACTTGAATACTGTTAACATAGTAAGACTGAATTAGGTTATTTATTTATTTTTTATTTTTTTAATTTATCTTTATTGTTCAGATTATTACAATTGTTCCTCTTTTTTCCCCCATAGCTCCCCTCCCATTTCCCACCCCAACTTCTGTCCTTGCCCCCCCACTGTCCTCATCCATAGGTGTACAATTATTGTCCAGTCTCTTCACGCACCCCGAACACCCTTAACCCCCGAAAATTGTCCATCCACTCCATTCTATGTCTCTGATTCTATTCTATTCACCAGTTTATTCTGTTCATCAGATTTTTTATTCACTTGATTCTTAGATTCACTCGTTGATATATATTTGTTGTTCATAATTTTTACTTTCCTTTTTCTTCTTCCTCATTCTCAAAGG
>PVJC01006198.1:0-55888 GCA_004026665.1 Murina feae | reverse complement strand
TTGGCGGTCTGCTTGGTGGCTTCCCAGGTCCCTTCCGGGGATCAGGGAGCAGGAAAAGGCTGGCTTGACCACAAGCCTCCACAGTGTGCCTGGTGGCAGGTCCCCAGCAGGTAGACACACACAGGAGGTCTGATCCAAGCCTCAGATGCGGCTGGGGGCAGGTCCCCAGTGGCCACACACACACACACACACACACACACACACACAAGGCGCCTGGCAGACTGGGGCCATCATAGGACATCCACTGAAGGGTCCTAGACTGTGAGAGGGCACAGGCTGGGCTGAGGGACTCCCTCCACCCCGAGTGCACAAATTTTTGTGCACCGGGCCCCTAGTGTTAAAATAAAGAAGAGTGACGGTTTCATAATATTCTCACTTTAATCATCGTCTCGCCGCTTTACATTTCAATGTCTGACCTCAGGAGAACCTCTTCCAGTGTTACCTTAAGAATGTTTAAAAGAAACAGTAAAGTCCATCAGAAGACACTAGGACATAACCATCCACCCAGTAGAGCCTTTATGTTCTGCAACAATTTAATGCCTTGCCTAAAATTTGCAAGCACCTCACTCATTCTTTCTACTTAACAGGTAAAGAAATAGCTGATACGTTGGGTGATTCCTTTTGTATTATATTTGCAAAAAACATTTGGTTACATGTTTTATACTCATTTTTTAAGGGGCTCAAGGAATCAGCAAAATGCAACCCAGAGAAACTTGTTTTTAAAAATAAAAATAAGTAAATGAAGGACCTATGAAGATATTAACAGTTTTCCTTGATCTTAAATTTTCAAACACTATTCAAAGCTTTTTCGGCACCATAATCACTGATGTCTACAGAATTACTGTTACTTGTATTTGGCAGGCTTCTCCCTGTCAGTTGTACAGTGTGAGGCTGAACAAGAAAGAGAAGCAAAGGGAAAAAAATTGGCAGCAACAGAAGGAAATCATCTTGTTCTTAGCCTTCACTTATATGACTTAGGGAGGTAAAGGGACAGTCATCACAGAGAATAAAAACAAGAGGTGACTTTTTGCAGGAAATTCAGGTTCTTTTTAATTTAAGAAAGTCAATTCAATTGACCTTGAAACAAGATTTATGTACATTGGAGGTAAAACCATTAAAGGATCAGATATGTGATCAATTTTAGGAGAAAGTTTAAGATTTCAAACATGGCATTACTTTTAAATATACAATATGTGTATTCATACATGCAAACATATTCTGAATATTCTGATGGGGAAAAAAATGTTGTTTATACTCTTTTAGATCAGTTCCAAAATTCACTTAGGAAAACTCTTAGAGATGAAAACTCTAATAAATGAAGCCTAATTTTCATGAATACCTGTACTCAAGGACTATTTGACCTAAATTACACAACACATTTCGAGTTTTGTAACTCTTAGAGTGCATATAATTTTTAATTGACTTTTCTTTGGCAATATCAGTATGTTTGTATTATATTCATGGGACTCCCTCTGCTGTATAACTTAACACATGAAAATTCTTGTTTTACTCTTTACCAAGGTTTCCTTGCAGCCTGATGGATAAGGTGTCTAATTATGGAGTACTGCAGAATGCTTTGGATCAAATCATGTTTTTATTGAAAATGAGGTCATATTGGGTTGTGTGATATAGCTAAATAATCATTTAACTATTTTTTCCAAGCCAAACACAGAGTAATTAGGTTTAGTAACATGGCTTCCTCGCTGAGATTCATAACTCAGACACAGTGGTTGGGAACAATATGGGTAGACATTGTGTATGTTTTTCATAAGCATTTAAATGAATGGCATTTTCTAACAAGTCTGCATTTTAGATAGTATTTAATTTTATTTTTGCTTTGACTTGTAATAGTATTTAGGAGAATATTTTCCAAATAATTGTCTAAAATTAAGGGGTACCACAATTTATCACTCAATTTATAGAAGTCACATTATTATTGATAATCAATAGATTGGGGAATTCTGGATAATTATTTAAACAGTGATATGCTTAAACATCTATTAGACTATTTGATAGTAGAATTCTGGATATTTGATGGAAGTTTTAATTTAAAATATATTGTCATATTATCCCCCCTCTCCCCCACCCCCCAAAAAAATCATTGGAATGCTCTAGCCCCAATACAATCTGTTCCACATGCTTGTGTTACTTATGTATCTATAAGACCTAGTTTGGTATTCAAGAACTAGGACACTCATGCTATATCTAAGTCTATTTGTTTGAGTTTTGTTAAAACAATAAACTTAGATCAGTCAATAGCTTTATGTTCAAACAATGCCTAATTTTTCACTTTTTAGGGTATAAGTTTAGACACAAATTTTTAGAATATAGGTATAAAATATTCCACTAAAGAACTAGGGTTTTCTTATTTCTCTTTCTGAAATTATGGATTGAAATTGCAACTCCTTTTAAGATATGAAAATTTGCTAAATGTTTCACATTGTTGAGTTGACCACGTAAAATCTTTTCACATTTTATCTTTGGTCCACTAGAGATAAAATTTCCATTCCACATTTATGCCCCCCAAAGGCATTGTATTGTAGTGTATCATTATAGAATTTCCATATTCATCTCAGGTTTACTAATGATATGACTCCCAAAATATGATATTGTCAAATTGTGCTGACTGTGAAATAAAAATGCCTTTTAGGGCATCCATAAACAGCTGTATTGAATAGCTTGACATCTGTGAAATCAAAAGTGTATTTCGAATTCAACTTTCAAACCACAGAATTCAAGTAAGCAAAAACTTACCATGTGTTAAAAACACTTGAAACTCTTCCTCTTGTAACTGTTTATCTACATTTTTAAAACTCTGTTTACATTGTAGTAACAGCTGTGTTTAAAAGGGACATGACAGAGCAGACTAATTTATAATGCAAAACTCTATTCTAAAAAAAAACTTATGTTTGAAAAAACACTTCAAAAGAGGGCAAAAATGATTAAAATAGACACAACCATTTGTTTAAACTATGACTTTCTCAAGAAAAAACAGCCTAATGTAAACTGGCCTATGCATGTTCCGAGCAGCTGTTCTGTGTAACGCCTCTACAAAACCTTTTCCTTTGGGGGATGGGCAGAAAGAACATGAGCCACTGACCATAACAAAAGGTCATTGCCATTTAAGAAACAGCACAAATTAAGGATGAAATACGAAAAGTTTTCCAAGTGTGCCAAGTTAGTCAGAACTGGGGGCCAGGAGACAGAGCCAGTGACCATCGCTAAAGTCAGTGATCTTACAATTGGAAAATGAAAAAGTCGCCCTTGACCTGCACCCTTTCCCTGGATTTCTACAGGAAAACTAAAGAAGTTTTTATAAGAAAAAAATCCAAATAAATGTTTTGTCTATATGTTATCATATCAGAGTTAACCTTTTTTCTTACACCCTTTCAAAAAACATCCTCATTGTTTGGGCATCATGATCCATCATTTTAATTGGTTTCTCTTGGTGTTTGACACTGTTGACCGTTCTCTTTTATAAAAATCTCAATTTCTTTGGTTCCCACAATACCATTTTTCATCTGACTTCTTGACCACTTCTAAGGATCTAGGCACAGCACCTTTCCCTCTGCTTTTTTCCTATATGTCCCTTTAAGTGCCATCTGCAGCCACCTTCTCTTCTCAGTTGTAGCAAAATGGTCTCCTATACCCAAAGGAGGCGAGAAAGCAGTTTCCCATAGCTCACTCTGCCCTGTCATGCAGCTGGCCATGTGCCCAGCTGGTCAGGAATTAGTTGAGAGAGCCATATTTGCAGAGTCCTGTGTGGACTAATGACAAGGACTAGGAAGGTACAAGGATGCTTCATCAGATGCCAGCATGGAAGGTGGACAATATCAGAACTGCCTCCTCAATCACACATGTCCATCCTGGAAATGTAGGCACAACTCCCAAGAAAGAGGCATGAATCTCAAATAGATTAAGTTAGAGTTTCCACTGCCCAGCAGAATAAGGGCCAAAAATAGAAAATAAATTCAGTTAGAGAAACATGACAACAGTCCCATTTCACATGTGACTCTGTCAAATGATATTCCAGCCATTCCTAGCACTGTGCCTGGAATGTAGTTGGAGTTCAAAGGACATGGTTTCCTTTTCCCTGTGGAGGGTCGCCAACTCTCATGCAGTATTATCTCATGAGTTAAATTGGTTGGACTCTCATTCATTCATTTATTTACTCATGCAACAAAGATAGTTTAAATACTCTGTGCTAGGCAGTATTCTAGGCACTAAAAATACAATAACGCATAAGTGAGGTTCCAGTCCTTTAGAGACAGAGACAAAGACAGCTGGAAAATGAATAAAATAGAATAGGAAAGAAAAGAATAGAGGAAGGGAAGGAGGGAGGGAGGAAAAATCAGAAATGACACATGTAAGGGGATTAAAAACAAAACAAAGCAAAGTATTAGAGAGCGATGGAAGGCAGGTGTCTCACTGTCTTGGCCATAGTGCTCAGGAAGGGATCTCTGAGTAGGTGAAGTTAACACAGAGATCAGCCTGAAGTTAGGGAATGGAACTTGGAGATCTGTGGACAGAACACTCCAGGCTGGGGAGCCTTGAGAAACCTTCCAAACCAGTTATTCTCCAAAAGCATAACTCACATTAACATGTGAAGGAAGAAATCTGTGATCTTAATGTGAATCCTAACCACTCCTTGGGCTTTATATACTAGTGACCTGGTGCATGAAATTGCAAGGCCCTCCCCACCCATCCGCCACCCTGCCTTGACACCCTAACCTGTTTACCCAGAGCTTGAGCATGCTTGACCCCTCCTCTGACTCCTCTGGCCTTCTCTGGCCACTTCAAGCCCTGCCCCAGGTCCTGCAAGTCACCTTGCGCTGGTTCTGCCTCCTCTGGGTGCCTCCCTGCTTCCGCCTGGTCTCCAGAGCATCATGGCGTTGGAGAAGAGCATGGAAGCCTTCCTCCTGCTGTGGAGTTTCGAGCACCGCTTCCTGGAGGCACTCACACTGCACTCCTTCCCCTGGCAGGTGGGTGGTGGGCACACTGAGTGAGAGCAGTGGGTGGTGAAGGACTGGTGAGGGGGGAGCTACAGGCTATCACCCCTACCCTCCCTGCCATGGATGGTCCTGCCTCCTCCAGCGTCTGCCCACTTCTGCCCCATATCCAGAGCAATGTGGCAGGCTCCACCCGGTGTGCACACAGCCTTCTGCTGAACATTGTTATGGCGTGAGGGCGTCATGACCATTAGCATATTAGCTCTTTATTACATAAGATGAGGCAAAATATATTTTGGAAAAGAAAAATCAAGACAAATGTAATGATTTTCTGTTATTAAGGTGCCCTGAATGCATTTGTTAAAATAGATAGAATTAGCTATGTAATTGATATTTGTGACCATGTCTATGTTTGCATATATCTATATTTCATCATTTACATCTATATTTATATCTGGGTATGCTATATAACCCATATCCATCTATTAATTATAGCTGGATATTTGACATATCGTATCTTTCCATGTATAAGATGCTATATTTTTCTAAAATCGTTAGACTGAAAATCGAGGGGTGTCTTATACACAGAAGTCAGCTGAGGAGGGACCCATGTGGGTGCATAGATCCCCATGTTTTGTCAACATGTTTGGCTTCCTCCAGTCACAAGCCTTATTGTTACTAACATCCGCTGTTTCCATAATTGGAGGTGGAGGTGGAGAGTGCGCAGATGCAACAGGGACCAGAGCATGCTGAACTCATAAAGATGTCAACAAATTAAAAGATAAATACCTGTAAGTGATGGTCTTACTCTGCAAAATTCAAACTGAATGTAATCAGCTGTGCAAAAGAGCATGGAAATAGAGCTGCAGAGAGACAATTTGGACCTCCTCCCACTGAGTGTATGATCAGTGGAGAAAACAGAAAGAACCACACCTTGAGATGCCAAAAAAGAAGGCTTTAAGAGGAAAACCAGAAAAATGGGCAAACTTGGAGCAGAAGCTTAAGACTTGGACTATGGAGCAGCACCAAAGTGGCTTATGTGTGTCAATCAAGCTTATTCAGTGTCAGGCAAGAATGTTTGTAAGCGAAATAAACATTGTTGATTTTACAGGAAAGGCAAAATGGTGCTTCATTTTCTTGAAGAGAAAAGGGTTGACCATGAGAACAAAAACAAAATTAGCTCAGAAAATACCACCAGTTTATGGGGATGATCTCACATATATAGACAGTGACTCAGAAGACAGTAGTGATACAATAGAAGTTGAAGAAATTGATATGTCTGAAATTAATAATGATGATGAAGACAGTGATGTAACAGAGCTGAATAAAGTGATATGCTGCTTAATATCATAGTACTGGTATGTAAACATTGCCTGCGGTAATTACTAAATAAAAAGGTGTGCTGCTTTATGTTTAAAATATTGATTTCTTAATTTTAGGTTGGAAAAGTGGCGGGGGGGAGAGGACAACTTACACACGGAAAAATATGGTAATTGTTTTGATTCCAAAGTCCCAAACCTAATTAACTTATTTCTGAAAGAGGCAAACTGTCCTCCTGGGAAACACTTCGTCAGTAGAATAGATAACTATGTACATGTAACGTGCATCTATATCTGCATCTGGCTATGTTTATAATTGTATTACATATATATAAGGCTTCAGCTTATGCACTCCCAAATTTATTTTATAAACCAACTGGATCAAAGCATCTACTCATAAAACAAAATTGGGGGAATAATTTTTGTTACTATCTTATAAAAGACATGTCAAAAAAACTCCCCCAAAGGTAAATTAATTCTAAACAGCATACAATCTTATTTTATTATTTGGAAAAATGTTAAAATATTTCCACTACTTTGTAGAGTTTCCCTAAGGTTTCTCTCTTGGAAAAGGCCATCCCTCCCTCCCCCAAAGTAAAATTTGATCATGGGTTACAAATGTCAATACCGTCCTTCCAGGACAGCTGACATATCCACCACATTTTAAAAGGTTATACCATGTAAATTTTATTTTAAAAGAATTGTAAACAACTCTTAGCTTTGTCTATAGTTAGGGCTATATAGTTTTTTTAAGTACAGTGTTATGATACTATTTTATAATGAGAGATCCTACATTTTCTGATGCCTAGTAATATGTATATTTATCAGTTACAACCCCCTCACAATCTTCATTTTATGATTCCTACCACGATGAGTATATTTTTAATGACTATATCAATCATAATAAAAACTTATGCTTTAAAGCCCTTGCAAGTAAGATAGCTATCATCAGTCATTTTCCACTGAAGGGAGTCATCTGAAATGTCTTGCATAATTAGAATGGCCATTTGCCCGTTTGCCTGGACAGTCCTGGTTTTTGTCTACTGTCCTAGTGAACAGCAGTGCCCACATTGACTTTCAAGGAAGTCCTGGTAAACTATGGTTATTCTAACAAAATTGATTGCAGAATAGTTATAGTGAAGAAATTTGCCAGTTTAGTGTTTGATCTGGGTCAGGAAATACCACCAGCCACTAAAATCTGGACAATATAGTCATCACAGTGTACAATATTTAATTATTTAAAGGACTTTCTTCCTCTGGGAACCAAAGAGTCACTGAGTAAGGAAGAAGGGTCAGAGCAGAGGTGGTTTGACAGCCAGGCAGGCACCAGCATAGCAGCATCAACACAAATACAAGATAGGCTTTCACACATCTATTCTCTTTCAGAATCATGAAATTGGTGCTTGTGAATGTATTTCTCTGAGTACATTTTACCTTTATGAACTAGCAGAAAATTGAAATTTACAGCAACTAATCATTTCCACTTTATTTAATCCTAGCAGGAACAAACATTATTAAAAATGAAGACTTCTCAAAGGATGTGTCAACCCCATGAATTAATCTTTACCCCCTGTAAATATTCAATTACATGGGAGAAGACATTTAGTAATCTTACATTTTCGAGTTCTATACTTGCCCACATATAGTAGAATTGTTCTTCAGAACAGCATTTATGTTTAGCATTAAAAAGCTATTTAGGACTTTTAGAAAGGGAGGGCACATAAGTTTTGGGAAAAAATGAACTAGTTTTATTACTGCAGAACTTCTCAGAACCTTTCATATTCTAAGATACACAGCGAATCTAGAAGATGAGTATGGCACGGAGCATTTCCCCAACATGTTTGTCCACTGAGTTCTGTTTTTTCTTAACATCCTGCTGGTCTAATGTCTGTGTAACGCATTAGGGGAAATGTCTCCTTAGAATAATGTCTTATTCTTAGCAAATCTACTTGACAAAAATATGTCACCCTCTGTTAAAGGTTTTAAAATTATTTAAAAATGCATTCATGAAAAAGTTATAAGAAAACGCACCTACATGAATTCATTCATCTCTTCTGCAAACACCAAATTCAGTACCTCCTATGTGCTACATACTTTTTTCAACCACTGGCATTGTAGCAGTGAACAAGACATGCAAAGTCCTTATTCTCAGGAAGGTTGCTTTCTCGTGGGAAATAAACAGTACATCTACAGATGCCTGGATAAATGAGTAATTGTGTTAAGGTGCTAATACTGTGAGACCTTTGTTCTTTCTTTGAATTTTCTCTAATGTGGGTACAGTACATCTATAAATTCAATGTAATTATAATCAGCATCCAAAATTATTTTTGTGTGTGAAACAATAAGTTGATCCCAAATTTTACCTAGGAAAACAGAAAGTCAAAGAGGTCATGATGATTTTGAAGAGTAAGACATTTTCCCTAAAATATTAAGGAGCTATGAAGTTATAAGCACACGGATAGAAAGTAAACTAATGGCCCTACCTGGTTTGGCTCGGTGGATAGAGTATTGGCCTGTAGACCAAAGGGTCCCAGGTTTAATTCCTGTTAAGGGCAGGTACCTCAATTGGGTTGCAGGCTCCTCCTTGGACTGGTCCCTGGTCAGGGTATATGCAGGAGGCAACCAATCAATGTGTTTCTCTTACATCAATTTATATCGATATTTCTCTCTGTCTTTCCCTCTGTCTTCTACTCTCTTTAAAAATCAATGGAAAAATATCCTTGGGTGAGGATTTAAAAAAAGAAAGTAAACTAATGGCACAAAATAAAGAGTCCAGGAACAAAGACATGTATACACGGAAACTTGGTGAGTGTAGAAATGGCAGTGAAATCAATGAAAGTCATGAATTTATTATTTAGTAAATAGTGCTGAGACAATTGGTTTTCCAAATGGAAATATAAATTGAATCATTGCCTCACACCATACTTATAAAAGGAACGTAAGGTAAAATAAAGAACTAAATTTAAAAAGAACCACTATAACCTTTAGGGGAAAATATAGAATATCCTTATGACCTCACCTTGGAAGAATATCTTAAATTATAAGTTCAAACTATAAAAAATAAAGATTAATAACAGTTACTATATTAAAATTTAAAACATATGTGAACAACTCCATCATTAAAATACAAAGATAGTACAGATTGTGAGAAGATATTAACAATGCATAAACTGACAAAGGATTAATACCCACAATACATGGAGAACCCTCCCCAAACCAATAAGAAAAATTCAAACAAACAGAAAATGAGTAAAGGATATAAACAGATTATTCAGCGAGAGAAAAAGGGAAGTGGTCAACAAACATCTGAAAAGATGCTCAACCTTATTAGTAATTAAAAAAATGTAAATTTAAATCACATGAAGGTAGCATTTTATATCCATCATTTTGTGAAAAGATTTAAAATTTGACAATGCCAAGGGTTAGTGAGGATGTGACGCCATGGAAGCTATTAACTTGGTTGAATGATCATGCCCAGTTTCTGCTCCTGGATGTAGACTCTGGAGAAATCCTGGGGCAGGTGAACAGTGGGCATATGTGAGACTGCCAGAGCAGCACGTTTATCACTGTGGAGAGTGAATGTGACCTAAATGTTCACGAGCAGCATTTAGTAGAATGTATAGATAAACTTTGGATTCGTCAGCCAAAGGCATATTCCACAGCAGTGAAAATTAATAAACTAGAGATTCATGTTTTGGCACAGATAAATATCAAAAACTTAACAAGAAAACTCAAAAACGCAACAAAGAAAAAAGCAACATTCAAAGAGATACAAAAATACTAGTATAACTCTTGTATAACAAGTAAGATATAAGCCCGGCCAGCATAGCAACGTGATTGAGTATCGAACTATGAATCAGGAGGTCACGGTTCGATTCCTCGTCAGGGCACATGCCTGAGTTGTCAGTATGTGCGGTGTGCAGGAGACAGCCTAATCAATGATTCTCTCCCATCATTGATGTTTCTCTCTCTTTCCCTGCCTCTCCCTTCCTCTCTGAAATCAATAAAAAATATATTTTTAAAGTAAGATATAAAAAATAATACTAAATATTGTTTAGAAAAACATACATATAGACTTAAAGTATAATATCTGGAAACAATCTGATAGGGAGAAAGGAGATTATGATGTGGAAGAGTACACAGGGATCTTCAACTGTATTGGTCCTTTTTGTAATTGGATGATGGGTTCATAGAAGTTGGTTTTATTACTTTTGTACTTTTATATATGACTGAAATATTTCACTAGCAAATGTTGTCATGAAAGAGAATAAATGGATGGTAACACCCCTCAAAATAGCGTTAGCCAACGCTATATTCTTCTTTGGTACTTCTGTTTAGCAGTTTCCCAGAGTACTAACATTTTATTTTTGGGTTCATCTAATTGCCAGTGAAAAAACATTTAGAACCACAATTGCAATACCTTAAAATAAGGGGGGGGGGGTGACAACTCTGCATTAAATAGTTTTCTCTCTCAAATGTGAGCAAGTCAAAGGAGATTACAACTTCATTTCATTCAGCAGTGTGCATGGATACACACACACACACACACACAGACTTTTGTACAGATATGAAGAGTAGAAACTACCAAGGATTTGGAATTCAGAGGGCGGAGCGCAGGACCAGCCCACCTTTCCCTGAGGGTGTGATATGAAGCAAATCATTTGACCTCTGTGAGCTTGTTTCCTCATCTATAAAACGAGGATAATGAGAGTATCATCCTCACTGAATTATCATGAGGATTAAAAGTGACTATAGGAAAAAGTGCTTCGTAAGTAGTAACTACTTTCTCTACCAGTTGAAGGCAAAAAATGCTTGTCACAGGAAACTTGCCTTAAGGGTAAAGGCAACATTAACATAAAAACAATAGTAAGCAGTAAGAAAAGAAGAAAACAAAAAAACAGAAACAAAAAGAGAGAAAAATTGAATTGCAGTTGTGACTATCAGGACTGAAGGGGGCCTCAGGGAGGGTCAGGATCTGGGATGATTGATGACTTTGGCTGGGCCTGGGGACTGGGTGTTTCGATCTGGGAGGTTGGTATTTTTTGTTTTGTTTTGTTTTGTTTTTTAAATAAGTTTTTATTGATTTTTAGAGAGAGGAGAGGGGGAGGGTTACAGGGATAGAAATACCAATGAGAAACATCATTGATCAGTGGCCTCTTGCACACCCTACTAGGGATGGAGCCTGCAACTGGGGCAGTGTCCTGATCAGGAATCCAACCAACGACCTCTTGGTTCCTGGATCACTGACCCACACCGGCTGGGTGCTGGTTCTAAGTAAGGGGAAGAGAATACAGTCTATTTGCAAAATAGGAATTGTTAACGTAAAACACATTCAAACCTGTAAAGAATTTTTTTGAGTTTATTTGAGGCAAACTGTTGATAATTGCCATGAAGTGGAATCTCAATGTATTGGGCAAATGCTCTGGAAAGTGGCAGTTTTCCACCTTGTTTTACACATTACAATCAAAGGAAGAGACGTAGGTGGGTTACATGAAATCTATTCATGATAGATTAGGGAGGCGGGAGAAAACAAAGCAGGGAATCCGCTGCGATTGTATAAAAAGTAAAATGATAGACACATACTTCTTTTACTTACTTGTGTACAGAGTAGTTAACAGTCAACAATTACCATCCTATATAATAAAGAGGGAATATGCAAATTGACTGTCACTCTGGTCAATTTGCACCCACAGCTGAGGCTAAGTTCCCATAACAAGCCTTAAGGAGCAATCAGCAGGGACCTGAGGCTGTGCACCCACCCACCTCCTGCATGGGGCTTGACAGGGGACCTCAGGTCATGCCTTCCACCTACAGGGCTTGACAGGAGACCTCAGGCTGCTCCCCTGGACCTGGCACCAGGCCAGAGGAACTCAGGCTACACCCTCTTCCCTGGTGCCAAGCCGGGGGACCTCAGGCCATGCCCCCCACCCTGACCCCAGGCCAGGCGACCTGAAACTGTGCCCCCCACCCAGTGGGACCTGATGGGGGTCCTCAAGGTGTGCCCTCCGCCCTGGTGCTAGGCCAGGGGACCTCAGGCCATGCCCCACACCCCAGCACCAGGCCAGGGGACCTCAGGCTGTGCTCCCTGCCCCGGCACAAGACTGGGGGATCACAGGCCACTCTCTTCCCCAAGCAGGACTTGATGGAGGACCTCAGGCCATACCCCCTGCCCTGGCACCCAGGGGACCTGAGGCTGCATCCCCCAACCTGGCAGGGCTTGACAGGGTGGGACTGGCCGGGTCTGAATCTAGCCCAATGAAGGGGAGCCATCCAGGTTTGGGTCTCAATCGATTTTGAGGTGCACGTGGGTGGTTGAAGACTTGACTCTGGGTTCCATGGTGCACCCCAGACTCTGACAGGAGGAAGATTTTCATATACATTTTACTAATTTTGTTTAATCTCTGACACTTCTATTATAGAGAAGGGCAAATAGCAATGTTAAAATATTTCCTCTAATTAATCCCCTTTTAATGTGCACGAATTTCGTGCCCTGGGCCACCAGTGATAACAATAACAATGAAGCAATTTAAGGTCTCAGTCCTGGCACCCAGGGCATTTGCTTGTGCCCTGAGATGGGAGGGAAGTTAAAGTTATCCTGACATTTCACAGGAATGTTATCTTAGATGCAAAAAAGACAATAGGCTCAGTTAAGGTAAAGATTGACCTTTGTCAGGGAAGATTCTGGCCTAGGGCATGACTTCCCACTGTAAACTGCTTTTAGTTAAAGTTTTAACTTCATCCTTTATGGTGACTTCGGGTCTCTGAGTTTGCAAAACCGCTATGCAGGCCTTCCCTGAGTTAGTCAGGTTAGCATGTAGCCTTTTTTTCTTTCACAGAATGATGGGCTTAATTTATCCCCCTTGGTTAGAATCTTTTTACCATCTTTCTAATCATGTTTTTAATTAAGAGTGGAAGGCTTTTCTTGTAGGTTAACCTACCTTTAAACTTACGTAAAAAAAAAAAAAAAGGACTTGGTAAACAGCCAAAGCTGATATTTGTAGCTGGCAACAATGTCACCATCAGGGTGCACAGAACTTGCCCTTAGCTGCTGTTTTATTAGGTTCACAGCATCTGATCACAGATGTTGGTCCACAGCTTTTTGATCACCAGGAAGGTATCATCACAACTATAAGAAATCTCATCTTTGCTTTGTCAACACCCCAGAATTTAAATTTAAATTTACTGCTTCTAAATCTACCCACAAAGGAACAAACAAACATGTTATGATATTTCGTTGACCCAGGATGACTTACCAGACCTTGGCTTAAATTTCATCTACTTTATTCCCTTCCCCCCCTTTTTAAAAATTGAATTTATTGGGGGTAACATTAATTAATAAAATTGTATAGCTTTTAGGTATACAATTTTATAATACATCTTCTGTATATTGTATTGTGTGTTTACCACCCCAAATCAAGTCTCCTTCCAAGACCATTTATCCCTCCATACCCTTCCTACCAAAGCCCCCACCTTCCTTTCCCTCTGGTAATCACTATACTATTGTCTGTGTCTATGAATTGCTTGTTTTTTTCTGAATTCCTTTATCTTTTCCACCCAGCCCCACAATCTCCCTGCCCTCTGGCAGCCATCAGTCTGTTCTCTATCTATGATTTATTTAAATGCTCTCTATTTTTTAAACAATTATCTTTAATTCTTAATTTTAATCTACACAAAATATTAGGTTGAAATAACTAATTCTGCCTGGTTTTATAGACGATCTATGGTTCCCACTGGATTCTGCTCAGGAGTAATGTGAACCAAGAATCCATAATACAAAACTGTGTGGCTAAAAAATTTTTCAGACTTCAATAACATGAAAAATGTTACACGGAGATTTTTGTTTATAGTGAAATGTCCTGTCATCACACTCCTTTCATTAAGTGGTATGAGATATATGTTTTTACATAAGTTGTCATTACTTTGTTGAAGATAAGACAATATTGAAATTTAAGATAACTGATTTTCAAATAAAATCAATCCTATTGATAGGTTTAGAAACAAAAGAGCCTCACATTTATGTTACTGCCTTCTTTTTGTTATGGGAGGCGAGGTGGGAGGAGCTGGTGTGTGAAGAAGGGGTTGTTTTTTGTGGAGACAAGCCTAGTATTTCAGGGAAATAAGAAAGTGGTAACAGATGTAGAGTCAAGGTGAGAAATGGCGCATACTTCTCCCTCCTTCCCGCTTCCCACTTCAAGTTACATTCCATCGGGGATACTTTAGACCTTTCCCCAACATTTTAGTTACTGAAAATAAACCTGGAAATTTTGGTCTGCTTACCCTCTGGTTGGAGCACTAAGAATTAAGCCTTTCTTAGTAAGTTCTTGTGATTTACTTATACAGTAAAAACTAACCATAACTCAAGCACCTCATAGTACATTATAGGTCAAAATACATCATCTAATTCAATTTTATACTTAAAACCGACGCTGCCTACCTCACCTCATGTCTACCACCCACCTCGCTAGTTTCCCTTCCTTCTGCCTTACCCAGTCCTTCAAAGCTGGACCAGCCTGACCCTACTTTCCAGATCAGCTCAAGAGTTACTTTAACAGCCTCCCGTTTCCTTTCTTTGGAACTCAACATGCCATCCTCCCACTCAAGGTCCAGGGGCAGACTGCCTCACTGCATTGCTCCCACATCCCACACTCCTGTATGCTGTCAGTCATATCTGATACTTGAGACCATGGCCCTTAGTTGTCCAAATTGTCCCCCCCTCACCCCACCCACACACACACACAATTCACTCCATTCACCCATCCAAATGATAGCACTAGGACACTTGACTCTATTCTGAAATTCCCAGCCTGTTGCCCTGTTCACTTCCTCAGATCTCCTTGAGACCTGGGCACCGATCCTGAATTCCAAGCTGGGGCCAGAGCCACTACACTGTACTCTCTTCATGAAGGTCCTCCCAGTAGTGCTAAGCAGTCTCGCCCCAGAGTATCAGCCTGGCTATGGGAGATACGGGCTAATGGAGCAGTTTTCCTTACTGCCTAGCCATGTCCCCAAGACTCCTGTTAGTCTGCTCACCCCAGCACCATCGTGAACTAAGCTTCTTAACTGCTCTTTTGCCACCTGACTCACACCCCCCCCCCCCCACCCAGGCTAAGATTATGACTAAGCCTGCTATGCCCCTCAGACACCAGTGTCTACACATGGCCATCGTTTCTGGGAAGGGAGTATCCCTCCTTCCCCTACTCTGCTTTGCAACATGTGCTAGCACACCTCATGCAACATTTCCCCATTGATGGTGGTTAGGTCCTGGGCATTGTCCTAGTTGATGGAGAAGCAAAAAAGGCACGTTCTGGACATGAAGAGGTTTACAGACTTTATCTCTCTCTATCGACGTCCATGTTCACAGATAATTTGTGAAGCATCTCTCATTAAATTGCAACCTATGTGCTATGCAAAGGGCATAACAACGTAACAACAGTCTTACAGAATTGGACTCCTAGACAAGTGTTACCTTAAGAAATAGTTTAGTTATTCGATAGTTCTCTTATCATTAAAAATGGAAGTATCACATAGGATTGCCTGTATAATATAACATGCAAACGAAGGAAAAAGTATGAGAATAGCCATCCAAACACATGTAGGTTTATACATCTGCATCACTGATTCTCAGTAGAGGTGGTACTCCTCCAATGGATGGTATTTTGGAAATTTGTGGGAGTGTTTTTTGTTTTCACAGTGATTATGGATACTCCTAGCATATGGTGGAGCAGGCATGCCAGATGTCCTACAGTGAGGGAAGAGTTTGCCCATGGAGAAAGCTGAGTTTCGTACAACTTTTAAATATCCCAGCAAATAGTCACATAAATTAGACATCTATATACATAAAAGGCTAATATGCAAAATGTCCCCTCAGGAGTTCTATTGCTTGCTATGACGTGCACTGAGCACCAGGGGGCGATGGGGAATGAAGGAAGGCCTTGGCCAGCAACCAGCAGCTGGGGAAGAAAGGCCCAGCCAATAGCCAGAAGGCCCTGATCGGCCCTGATCACTTGCCAGGCCTAGAGACCCTACGGGTGCACACATTTCTTGCACTGGGCCTCTAGTCTGTTTATAATTATCTGAGCCTAAAACCTAAAGCTACTTTCTATATAGACTCGTATAAATAGAGTACAGCTCATTTGTAAAAATATTGAACTTCACTTTTTGCACATTGATTCTGTATCTCTTCTTGAGATTTTTTCCCACTTATATTAAGATTATTTTTCTCTTTTTATTATGACATATAGATAGCTTGTTATTACTTATCCTATCACTTGTTTTTATTCTTGTTTGTATCCATTTGTACTTTTCCTCTGTTTATTTTTTTTCATTCTTCTTGTAAAGAATAGCTTTTGACTTTCTTAATAGCAACCTTATTTATTATAAATAAGTATAAACATATAGCCACTTTATTATGTCCTTTAGTGTATAGATGTCCAAGCATTTACACATGGAGGTGTATGATTTTTATTGGAAATTACTTTCCCTTAGTTCTCCTCTATATAAAACAGTTAGATGCTAATTGTAGGCAGGGAGGTTATATTACTTCTGATGTGTACTTTAGAATAATAAAGGAGATTGTTATAAAAAGGGAGTGTTGAATTTAATAGGGTTGTTTCAACTGCTCTAGAACCAGCAAACTAACAAATAGTTTTACCTTGGAAAGAGCTTCCTGCAAGGCAAAAGTGGAACTCGAAGTAACAGCCCACATAGTACAAGCACCAACCCAGTCATAAATGACCACTGGAGCAGAACCAGTGCCTGCCAGTGAAATATTAGCCTTGTTTAAAGATTCCTAGTTCATGGTGGTGACTCATTTTAACAAGGCACTGTTATGTCCTGCCTCCCCACCTAGGGCAATGTAGGTTTTGATCTCAAGGTTCCTATGTGTTACCCCATTAGATCCTTTTTTAAAAAAGCACTATCAGGAGATATCATTACTAACTTTACAGTTGAAAATCATGAAAAATTGAGAAATAATAAGGTTATACAGCTAGCAAGCAGCAGAGCTGGAATTGTAGCATAGAGACTCTGCTTCCTAAAAGCCATACTTACCCTGGTTGGTGTGGCTCAATTGGTTGAGCAACATCCTGTGCATGGAGAGTTTGAGGCTGGTTCGATTCCTGGTCAGGGCATATACCTCATTTTCAGGTTCCATCCCCAGTAGGGGGCATGCAGGAGACAGCCAATTGATGGTTCTCTTTCATCAATGTTTCTCTCTTTCTACATTTCTCTTTCTCTCTAAAATCAATAAAAACGTATTTTTTTTAAAAAGCCATACTTGACCACTCTGACTGATTTCATGTTCATTTATACAACTAGTATATAATGAACATGGCAGAAAGCACATATGGTAGTTGGTTAGGAATAGCACTTTTGATCAAAACAAATGAAGAAATACAAATGCTATGACAATAAGATTTATAACTATCAGATAACATTTGGATCTTGCCAATGTGGGCCTTATTGCAATCTAGCAAGCATAAAGAGACAGTTGCTTATGGTTTCACACATTCATGTGATCTTAATTTACCATTCACCTGAATTATAATAATAAGGGGAAATAATACTATCTTTCAGGTACTGATTGAATTCTGTGAACTCCTTGAAGAGATGGGATCTACATCTCCCCAACTTTGGTGCTAAGCACAGTGTCTAGTACAAAGTATGAGCTTAATAGATGTCTACTGGTGACATAATATTCTGCATGTCACCAGTCAATGAGAAAGGGTATGTAGTTCTCTCATTTCCATTCTCTTTGGCCTTGAAATCTCATGTGTTTGTTATCATAAACTCCTGTGGAAGGATCAGGAGAGGATCCATACATTCACTCATGCTCTCAGGAGTTGACTCCTTGAGCTTTGCAAGTGCACATAGCTGAAGGATTATTTGGGAGGTAGCTATAAGGATGAATAACTAGCAAGGCAGCTTTGGGTAAGAGAGGCTATAAGAATAAGTATAAATTCAATAAGGAAGGAAAAGAGATAGCATTCTCTATATACGAGATTCCAAGCTTTACAAATTCTGCAACTATTTTTGTTGTTGCAATTCTTCATATGTAAAAGACATGACTTCCTTTACCAATTTATTTAGCAGTTAGTATGTCCTTGGATAGAAAGGAAAAATAAAATCCTAACATTGGAGGTTGGCTAAAGATTGATAATGAAGAATTTAAATTTGATCTAAGATAAAAGGTAAAAATATATGCTCCACAAGGCCAGGAACCACATCTGCTTCATTTAACACTGTTTCCCTGTTACATGTCCCTGCACATGATCTGGTACTAATTAATATGTGTTGAATGAATTAATGAGGTCACGCAAGGTAAAAGCCTAGTAAGTAGTGAAGTTATACTTCAGGACCTAAAATGATATTCAATCTTTAAGAGTGGACTTTACAGAGGAATAATACATAAGGACTAGTCATAAGAAAATGAGGTTATTGTGATGGCCTCTCCAAGTCATCTTGCACAGAGGGCCCATCGACAGGTGGGAACTTGGGAACTTGGGAAACAACCATTCATGTAACAGTGCCCATGAATGGTAGGAAAATTTTATATCCACTACTGAATCTCTAGTGGAGAACCCTTCAATGTACTCAAGATCTTATTTCTACTTAGAGGGAAGATACTTCTGAAACAATGGACTCCCTCTACTCCAATGACTGACTTACTCTAGACAGGATAGGAGTCCAGAGGTTCAGGCTTTCCTGACAGGTGCCTGGGGGAATGTAACAGAATAGTGTAGCATAAGAGGCTTGATATTAGGCATTGAAGGTTGCCTCAGATGATAGCAAAGAAGTGGAAAGAATTTTTTAAAAAATGATCCTGAGAGGTTATCACATGTAGGGAAATGGAAGACCTGTGACCTGTGCTTACTTCTACCGAATGATCTGTGTGAAGTTGAGCAGTTTCCCTCGCTCAGTGTTCTTATCTGGAAATTGGGAGCCTTCAGTAGATTATCGTTAGGTTTCTCCATTAAAAGCTGGTGATTCTAAAAGGTACTTCTAATCTAAGTACTCTCTGGAGGTAACTAAGCTTTGCCAAAGATTTAGGACGGGGAAAAGGGCCCATTAACAGGTGGGAAAGGTGCTGGGATGGGAGTCTGGATGGGTTTTGGCATCTCTTCTGCTACTAAGACTAGACAAGAAGCATGTTGCCCATTTGGGACATCAGATTCCTTTTGCCTAAAATCAGTGGGTGGGTAGGATGTCCTCTGACACATTCTCTGTGTCTGTGTTTCACAATTTGGAAGGTGGATAGTGACAGTTGAGGGGAGAAACAATCTTCATAAAGTTTTCTTAGTTCCATATTCATGTGCCAAAAAGGAGAAGGTCCATACTCCAAACAGACTTGGTAATGAAGTATATAAATTCTTAGTACCATCTTTCCACAATTCTCTCCAGAATCACTTCCTTACCAGTTGTACTCTGACTGGTCCTATGCAATTTCAGATGTTTAAAATCTTAGAGATTTTTAAAAATAGTGTAAAGGACAAATATTTCAACATAGACTGTCATGATCACTTTGTTTAATTTCTCAAAAGGAGAAAGAAACCACCCTATTTTAAAAAGGACAACTTAATAGATGTCTACTATTAGTTTGGGGAGGGTTTAGAAGGTAAGGGAGGTGCATTATTCAGCCCAAACTGAAAAGTATAAATATTAGTGATAAAAATAAAGGGTTAAAAGTTATTTCAAAAAGATACTAATTTTAGAAATACATACTATTGGGTTTGTGTTTTAAAAACTACAAATTGCAAGCCAAAAACATAGCTGGTCACCAGTGTCCTTCCCCCTATGGTTAATTGAAAAGGGAGGAGTGTCTGCATTATGATACAACTTCTTTTGTAGCACATGTTTCTCATCTACCTCAGATATGCATCTAAGAACAAAAGTCAATTTTATGATTGCTTTACAAAGCTAATTCAAGCAAAGGTGATTGTATTAGTTTCCTGTGGTTGCTGTAACAAATTACCACCAACTTGATGACTTACAACAGCTGAAATTCATTCTCTTACAGTTCTGGAAGTCCAAACAGGTTTGACTGGGTTGAAACCAGGGTGTCAGTCAGCGGGACTGCATGTTCGATAAAAGCGAAGGAAGAATCTCTCCCCTTGTTCCTCCCAGCATCTAGAATTGCACTGTGCTTGCCTTGGCTCATGACCCTTTCCTTCATCTCCAAAGCCAACAATGCAGCCTCTTATTTCAGAGTTCACACTGCCTTTTTCTTCTGTCTCTATAGTCAAGTATCCCTCTTAGAAGTATACTTATGACTGCATTTAGAGCCCACCAGTATAACCTCCCCATTTCAAGAAACTTAACTTACATCTGCAAGGTCCCTTTTATCACACAAGGCAACTTTTCACAGTTTCTAAGAATCAGGGCCTGGTTAGTTTGGGGGGTTTTTGGAAGGGAATGGGGGGGGGGTGCATTATTCAGCTTACCACAGTGATAAAAACATGTCTTCAATAGGAAACTGTAGTCGGAAGCTCTACTTCCAAATTAAAAATAAGACAGAGATGATTGCATTAATAATTGAGATCACCAACTTTCCAAAATATGTATGCATGAAAGAAACTGCATTACAAGGAGCTCTGGTTACTTTTCATGATAACCTTAGGTCACCATCAGCATATATGCTTCCTCATCATGAAAATCGGAAAGTGGGAAGTGGGCTAGACAGGAAGCAGAGCTCTCCAGGTATCTCTTCTATCTTCCCTAATGTTGTCAAAATAGAAATATTTGCAACAGGGTTGCAGTCATTGGTTGTACTCACTAATAAAAATGAGGATGCATTTCTTCTTTCTGTTTTCCAAGATCAGAAATTTTGATAAACTTACTATTTTGATAAACCTACAATCCAGTGTTTGTAATTTCCACTGTGATGGCAGGGGAATCTGGAAAATAGATAGGTCTGATTTCTCCTCCTCTTCAACTTGAATATTGTGTGATGGTTTAATTTATTTCTCACTCACTCCTGTTCTAAAACACTGTTATTAAATATGGGTGATAGTCTGTAGTTAAAACTCATTGTTTTTCATTTCAGCTCCCACTGTATAAATCAAATTGATGATGAACTCAGTTAACTGAATGGTTGGAAGAAAACAGATTTTGTGGAACAGTCAATAATTTCCTGCTGTTTGCAAACTCTGCATGAGAATGATGAAAAGTAAACACTGATGCATACTCTACACACTCAGCATGTGTCACAGATCCTACCAACCATTCTTGATTCGTACTCATGGATGCCAAAGGACTCAACGGTCCTCATTCTAGTTTTATAAATCTCTAAGAGGGAGAATTGAATGGTTGTTACTGCATGATAAACACCATGATTGGGGCCCTCATGATCTGACATCTTTAGCTTAATAATATGCAAAACACACTGGTCTTAGATCAGAGGGGCCTCTAAGTTTCCTTCAGACACTAAGTTTTATGATTCTCTGCTCTTATGATTGTTGACAAAAGAACAAGAAAAGAGACACCAAGATCAGCACACCTCTCTCTCCTTTGCGTGTGAACCATTTGCTTTTGTTTTGGCTTGAAGCACTTACTCTTGGGAACAGATGTAGCCTCATGTGTCACATTCTTGCCACTATCTCCACACTTTTAGTTGAGACTGTCACTGGCAAGGGGACACACCTGGGAACTATAGCAGTTCCCAGAACATAACTCTAAATACCATCCTAGCAGTCTCTAAATTGCATGGGTTCCCTTGTAAGGTGAGAAACCCTGTCTGCTGGAGGTTTGTTTATCTTGCAGTTAGGAAAGGTAAGGGGCTCCTTTGTGAACCATGTGCTTGGAATTTAAAAGTATAGTATTGCTGACAGAGTGCTGAAAATTCATCACGTAGTGTATTTAGCATTTTCTCTCTCTAAGGTGGTGGGCTAGGAGTGGCTCCTCCCCTCTTCCCTGTTCAGTTATTCTGACCAGGAGCAGGGGGTGGCTGCGATGACTCAGCCACTTGCTCATGAGGGTTCCCTTACCACAGGTTTGTTTGGAGGGCTCACTTCCAAAACAAAGATTAAAATGCCTTTTCTCTTTAATAGTCTCACTGAACACTGTTGCTTGTTAATGTTCAGACACTAATAGCACTGGAAAGAGTCGTTGCTTGTGTCAACTCATCAAGTAGTCTAAACAAGCCTGTTGGAGGCTGGCCAGCTCTGGCCAGTCATTGACCACAGACACAATCTGGAAGGCTATTACAGCTTGTGGAAGTCAGAGGTAGCTCTGCTTCCTGTCTAGCCCACTTCCCAGGGATTGTCCCCAGAAGCACTGGACTTTGAGGCAAGTAGGGGTTTTGTTCCCCTATAGACTTAAGATGTGCCTTATTTTTTTAGCACCAAAATTGCAATGTGTGTAAAAGCTTCAGAAAGCCAGAAATACGAACATTACCCGAAGTGATGCTTGGCAGCTGGAAGTTTATAATATAGTTATGTGGTTAGAAAGTGCTGAGAGGTGTTTTTTTAAAAAATATATTTTATTGATTTTTTCACAGAGAGGAAGTGAGAGTGATAGAGAGTTAGAAACATCGATGAGAGAGAAACATCGGTCAGCTGTCTCCTGCACACTTCCCACTGGGGATGTGACCACAACCAAGATACATGTCCTTGACCGGAATCGAACCCAGGACCCTTGAGTCCACAGGCCGACGCTCTATCCACTGAGCCAAACCAGTTAGGGCAGTGCTGAGCGTTTTTATCCTACTTGCTTTTTTGATGAGTGGGTGGATGGATTTGTGAGAGTTCTTTTCTTTGGATGATTGTTGTGTAAGATGGATGGAGGGGATCTTCAAGAGTGCCCATCTGATAACAGCAAAAATACATACATATATGCATACATCCATACATACATACTAAAACCCCAGACAACTCTATTGAAAAATTTTTTGTGGAGTTGTTTTGTTTTCTAACTCTGAAGTATTCCCCAAGAGAGAAAAAAAGTGGCTGTATCTGTCACATTGCATCCAAGATCCAATTATTGTCTCATTATTTATTGGAGAACTTTTTATCACTTACTCTGCAGAAGATATTCTAGCTACTAGGGGTTCAAATATGAAACCACATGACTGTTGCCCCCACAGAGCACATATACTTGAAATAAAGTAGTTGCTATGATGGAAGGATGCAGAAAGCAGAAAACAGAGCACCTGAGAGAGGCTGGCAAGACTTGATTAAGGACATTCCATTTGTTTGTTGTTGTTTAGTAATCCTCACCCCAGAATATTTTTTCCCTTGATTTTTAAAGAGAGTGCAAGAAATGAATGTGAGAGAGACACATCCATCAGTTGCCTTCTGCACATTCCCCAACTGGGGTGAGGATCCAACCTGCAACCTAGATACATGCCTCAGAGGAGGAGTCGATCCCCACGACCCTTCAGTGAGCTGGTTGATGCTCTAACCACCAGCCAGGGCAGGGCATTCTATTTGAACTGGAACTTAAAGAATTGTGGGAATCTGTAGGATGAAGAAATCAAGAGAACAGCAGGAGAGGGGATGTTGCTGTGGCTCAGCTTCAGAAGCATTGAGCAGGAGCCGCTATGGTTACTCAGGGAAATCCAGATCCTCTCCTGCCCTCACAGATTGGGGAGAGCTAGGAGGGAGATGGGGCCATGTAGATCACCAGGGACCAGTTCATTCAGTGCCTTAGAAGTTGAGTTTAGATTTTACTCTTTACATGATGGCAGGTAATTGAAAAGTTCTAAACAAAAAAGTGACATCATCACATTTGCAGGTGAATAAAGAAAGCACTTTGGCAAACTGAATGCATGCCTAGTAGGAGCCATTCATTCATCACGTGGCATCTAGTCACCGGGGTTGATCAGGGCACACTGAAAAAGCTACCTATCTCCCAGTCTGTCTTTCTAGCTTCATCATGGTCTATAGTGGATTTAAGGAGCTTTCCAAATTTTATTTCTAGTTCTATGCAAGCCATGGGAATCTTTGTTGAGACTTTCCAACATTTTATCTCTGTCTAGGTTTTATTACTTGTTTTCTCATGCTGCTTTTCCCCAGCATCCTATAATGACTTGCTGTCTTTGAACTAGTAATCTTATAGCTTTTCAAAACATATTCAAAAGCTATGACAATTAAAACAATGTGATATTGAAAAGACAAGATTGAAAAGCAGTAGCATGGGAAGACATAGTTGATTCAAAATCAGACTCTAGTATGTATAAAAGTGTAACTAACATGTGAGAAATAAATCATCAAATATTTTTTTCACAAATCAGTCTTTCATGAAAAAGTATGATTGGCACCAATGATTGATAAATAACAAAGTTCGATTTTATAAGTAAACAAAAAAGGCTAATCAAAGTAAAAATAAGACAAAAAATACTATTAAACAAGAAAAATTAAATGTACTTCATAAAGTATAGATGAGCAAAACATTCTCTTATTTCCTGAAAGTGATAACTTTTCTGAAAAGGTTTTTATGTATTAAAATCTGTTTTTAAAAAGTTTATACCCTTGCCCTGGCCAGTTTTACTCAGTGGATAGAGCATCAGCCCATGGACTGAAAAGTCCAGGGTTTGATTCTAGTCAAGGGCACATACCTGAGTTGTAGGCTTGATCCCCAGTAGGAGGCATGTGGAAGGCAGTTAACCGATGATTCTCTCTCATCAGTGATGTTTCTATCTCTCTCTTCCTCTCTGAAATCAATAAAAACATATTTAAACAATAATAGGCATTCAATAAATATTTGCCTAAAAAAGAGAATTACTACATTTAAAAAAATTAAATAAATAAAAAGTTAATACCCTTGATTTTGTGATTTTACTGATAGAAACTTATTTTAAGAAAAAATTAGGGAATTAGACAAAGATTTATGCACAAAAATGTTCAGGCAGCATTATTTATAATATCACACATTCCAAGGAAATTTATAAAATTAATCATACCAATGGTCACTCTTCTTCACAGAAATAAATATTTACTGAATTTCTACTACATTTATTGCTTCATTTATCTCCTGTAATCTTCCATTGTTACAGAAGAGGAATCTGGGGCTCAAAGGGGTTTGGTAATTCCCCCCAAACCACACAATTTTAGTGTCTATCTCAGGGATGACATCAAAGCCTTGTTCTTTCCATTACATCTCACTACTTCTCTTAATACATATTTGTCAACCGTTTGCTTAAAAAATATCTGAATAGCTCCAAAGCTCTTTCTGTTTTTCCAACTTTCACAAAAACAAGATGGTTCTGCTTTTGGATTCCTGTGGTGTGGGTTGAGAGCTATGCCCATGGTTTGAAGAATCAATGAATTCATCTGCAATTTAGATCATTTGTTTTCCAAGAAAAAAAAAGAAAAAAGAATGAGCCATAAGAATGCAATGTCTCTCCTGGGAATCTTTCTTCTCTTACTTTTGGAGTAAATGTGAGGGAGAAAGCACTTAAGACACGGAGTACATCCCAGATAGGATCAGTAGTAATATCCTCTAGTCCATTTGCATTTAGTGTTTATAGATATTTATAAATCTCCCTCTTCTACTAAATAGCCAGTGTGTGAGAGCAAAGGAAGTACAGCATTGAAGATAGAGGGAGTACACTGTCTAGTGGTAGAAGTAAAGGACTACAGTTATTTCTCAACAGTCAGTGGCTTGACTCAGTCCTTAAAAGAGGCACTGGTTGACTTCAGTTTTTGTAAAGATGGAAAGTGGAAGTAAAAACAAACCACCAGCCTCACAGGATCAAAGGTCCCTCAGCCTATACTTGCAAATTGCCAAGAAACACATTGCAGGAACGCCAAGTGTTGATGGTCAACTGAAAGGTCATAAAATAAATAACACTTGTTTGCCTCCTACTTATATTTTCTTACTTTGAAGGTATTGGAACACTTGTTTTACTTATTACCACCTAATGTGTTATTCTGCCATCTTTAGATAGAACCAGTGGCTAGGGTCAGCGTTGGATTTCTAAATAGTGTGAAGCAACAGAAAAGGCCTCATAAGAAAGTCGCAAAGCAATCTCTCCTTTCCCAAACTCTCCCTCTTTATCCACTCCCTCTCTCTTTTCCTTTCCCTCCACAAAGAATAGAATTGTGCTTACACTTCATCAAATCCAAGGTAACACATTATAAGACAAACCAACATTCCAGGTATAATTAAAAAAGAAAAGTGCTGCCAATTAAAATGACACAGAGCTTTTCTGTAACCTTAAAATTTTTATTTTGTTCTTGTTGAAAGAGTTTATTTAGCTTATTTAGACAGATTTTTCTTTTTCATATATTGGTCTCTCTTGCATACATGCACAAAAAGGAAAATACAAGCAAAATAACAAGCTTAAGGTATTCCTAAAGCTGCTTCGCTGAGTTAACTTTCCTTAGTCATTTTTTGATTCAGATATTGTTCTCTGTTCTATCGGAGATGTTTGTGCAGCACAAGAGTCCTCACTATTATTGCTGGGATTTTCTTTCAAATCACAGACACCTATTGCTGCAAATGCTGGTTATTGCTTGATCCCACCAGATCAAAGGAAGGTTTTCGGACAACAGCCAGGTTCACATTTCTTCCTCAGATTATCTTTTAACAGTTTGTTAACTAAAGTATTGAAGGGTTGCAATTATCCAGTGATGCTTCCAGAATGTCAACCAAATTCAATGTTATGGGAGCAAAAGCAATGACAATTATGTCAGGACACCCACCTGGCCAACAATGATTATAGGGAACCATTCACTGTAAGATTTCGAAGATGCTAAAATGTAAGAAATCCAGAGGGAGTGGAGTGCATCCTAGAACGATGATATAAAGTCTATGGGCCTTAATTAGGTGAGTGTTTAAAAGAGCTTAGAGAGTCCTAGCCGGTTTGGCTCAGGGAATAGAGTGTCAGCCTGTGGGCTGAAGGGCCCTGGATTTGATTCTGGTCAAGGGCACAGGCCTCCTGTTGCAGGCTTGATCCCTGGCCCTGCCCCAGTGGCTGTGGGAAGCAACCAATTGATATGTCTCTTTTCTTTTTTCTTTTTCTTCTTTTATTTTTTTGTTCATCAGTTTATTTTTGTTTATTTTTTTAATCTTTATTGTTCAGTTGTTCCTCTTTTTTCCCCCCATAGCTCCCCTCCTCCCACTTCCCACCCCACCCTCTGTCCTTACCACTCCCCCCCTCTGTCCTCATCCATAGGTGTACGATTATTGTCCAGTCTCTCCCCACACCCCCAACACCCTTTTCCCCCCAAAAATTGTCAGTCCACTCCCTTTATATGCCTCTGATTCTATTCTATTCACTAGTTTATTCTGTTCATCAGATTTTTTATTCACTTGATTCTTAGATTCACTTGTTGATAGATATGTATTTGTTGTTCATAATTTTTATCTTTACTTTTTCTTCTTCCTCTTCTCAAAGGATACCTTTCAGTATTTCATATAATAACTGGTTGGGTGGTGATGAACTCCTTTAGCTTTTTCTTGTCTGTGAAGCTCTTTATCTGACCTTCAATTCTGAATGATAGCTTTGCTGGATAAAGTAATTTTGGTTGTAGGTTCTTGCTATTCATCACTTTGAATATTTCTTGCCACTCCTTTCTGGCCTGCAAAGTTTCTGTTGAGAAATCAGCTGACAGTCATATGGGTGCCCCCTTCTAGGTAACTAACTGCTTTTCTCTTGCAGCTTTTAAGATTCTCTCCTTGTCTTTGGCCCTTGGCATTTTAATTATGATGTGTCTTGGTGTGGTCCTCTTTTGATTCCTTTTGTTTGGGATTCTCTGTGCTTCCTGGAATTCGAAGTCTATTTCTTTCACCAGGTAGGGGAAGTTTTCTGTCATTATTTCTTCAAATTTGTTTTCAATATCTTGTTCTCTCTCTTCTTCTGGCACCCCTATAATTTTGATGTTGGTGCACTTGAAGTTGTCCCAGAGGCTCCTTACACTGTCTTCATATTTTTGGATTCTTTTTTCTTTTGGCTTTTCCAATTGGGTGTTTTTTGCTTCTTCACATTTCAAATCTTTGACTTGATTCTTGCAATCCTGTAGTCTGCTTCTGGATCTCGGTATATTATTCTTTATTTCAGTCAGTGTATGCTTAATTTCTAGCTGGTCCTTTTTCATATCCTCAAGGGTCTCACTAAATTTATCAGCAGTCTCTAGAAAATTCTTGAAAAACCTTATAACCGTGGTTTTGAACTCTATATCCTGTCATTTGCTTTCCTCCATTTCTGTCATTTGTGACCTATTTCTTTGTCTCCACATTTTGGCTGCTTCCCTGGGTTGATAGAGTGGCTTTCTGTGTTAGATGATCACTGAGAGGAACTGACCTCCAAGCCTCTTGGTTATGAGAGTCAGCTGTGTCTACAGTGGGAGAACTTCTGTGCTGGAGACACCCTTATGGGGCAAGAGTTGTTTCAGTGGGGTTTTGGTGCTCACTAAGTCTGCCCCGAGTGTGTCCCTTGTGAATCTGAGGAGTTGTATTTAGGGTGATCCCACTGTGACCACTGGGTATGCTGGCTCTTGTATCTCCAAGGAGGTGTTATTTTAGCCTTTGCCTGAGGCTACTCAGCCTTTTATATGCAAAAGCCTCTGAGAGCAGCTTGCCAGAGGCAGAGCCTCGGGGAGTCAGCTATGGCTGATTCTCAGGCCTGAGCTAAGAGACACTGGGTCTCTGTGTCCCATGGTAATCGCTGCAAGCAACGCCAAGAGAAACCTGCTTTGGATTTCCTTCTGGTGCCAGTCAGTCCCACTTCTCCAGGTATGCGTCTGGGTACCAGAAACTCACCTGGAACTGGAGTTCAGAGCCGCCGAGAGCTTGTGGCTCCCTCTGGATTGAAAAAGAACTGCATTCTCCAGTGCCAGCCCTCTCCCCGAGCCCCGCACTCATGCCTCTGTACCTCCTTACTTTGCTTTCACACCTCCTCTGAGTCTCAGTCTCTTTCTAGTTGTAGAATTTTCACTCAGCCAGCCTTCCTGTGGTTCTGGGTGGTGTCCATTTTTTCTTTTCGTTGTGATTTTGAAATGATTGTGCACGGCCACAATGCTGATGTTTACCTATGCTGCCATCTTGGTTTCTCTCTGTTCATCAGTTTATTTCTTTCTTTATTTTATTTATATTTTTATAATTCTTTATTATTGAAAGAATTATAAAAATATGCCCCCCTCCTCTCTTCCCCCATTGACTCCCTCCAGCCTATACCTGCTCACTAATCTAGGCAGGCTCTCCTAAAATAATATCTTTTATGATGAATACCATTTCAACTGACTAAAGACCTCATTTTCAGCTGAAAACCATAAATTCTTCCAAGATGTCTAAAACATAAAGTGATGGGTGGCATTGAGTGGGAGAAAGCTAAAAAAATAAAAATTAAAGTCTGTGTCTAATTTCTATCGCATATAGGAGAATTTGGGGGTAGGGTATAGAGTTAGGGGTTAGGGATAGGGAATTGTCTTCCAATCATTATTTACTCCAAGTCTGAGTTTTGTCCTCTCATAGTATCCTCTCGAAGCGTCCTACAAAGGACTCAGACAGTGTTTGTGGGCTGACCCCGATGCCTAAAGGAACTCTAAGCTCTTCACAAGCTGCCTCATGTAACGAGAGTCTAGGTTCACAACAGCATCTAATTTTCATTTCATTCAAAAAGATTTTGAACTTATAATTAGTTCTTACAGAAATAGATCCACCTTATAAAGAATTAAGTTTCTTTGTTTTCTCTCCCCTCTAAAGTTTGAATATATCAGACAGTATTAGGAACCTCCTGCTATGCCTAGGGAGAATCTGAGGAACAAAATTGATATGTAGTCACCTGCTTCTACTTTTATTATTTTTGTTGTTAATCCTCCCCAGACAATGTTTTTCCCATTGGTTTTGGTTTTTTTAGAGACATTGGAAGGGAGGAAGGAAGGGAGAGATGAGGGGAGAGAGAGAGAAACACATTAATTGGTTGCCTCTTGCACAAGCCCTGACCAGGGCCCAGGCCAGAGAGGAGCCTACAACCGGTAGGTGCCCTTCACCAGAATCAAACCCAGCACCCTTTGTTCTGCAGGCTGACGCTCCACTGAGCCAAACCGGCTAGGGCAATTCCTTTACGCTTCTTACAGGAGTATGGAATGAAAACCAAAAGTCAATCAATAGCAGTATGGCAGTGTTTCCTCATTAAAAACAAACGAAAAAACACACACAAAAATTCTCTGAATTAGATGGACTTGTGTAGAACAGAGGTAAGGGAAGGAAACTGAAGGAGGAAAAAAAGAATGGAAAGTGGGACTTTACCTCCAAAGAGATAAAAATGTTTGAAGAATAGACCTTTTAATGCTTTCATGTCTTTCAAACACACATTATGTATGGAATTGGCTTAAGTTTGTTTTATTTAAATAAGGAATAAACTCTATTATGTTAAAACTATATCACTCTGGTCTTCACTGTAGATCAGAATGAATTTTGATCCAGAAGTAAATATCTTATTTGGTCAACTGTTATTTAATTTTATTATGTAAAACATCCAAGTTTAAGACTGAGGATATGATCAAAACCAGGAAGCAAAAGTACAAAAGTTACAGGTTCTATGTGAGGAACAAAACCAACAAGCATGTTAGACTCTTGATATGCAGATTATATCTTTAAATTTTTAAAAAATGATCTATTTTTTTTAGATAATTTGTTTTGTGAATTCATTGAGATTGGGACTAAAAAAAAAGGAAAATGCACAAATAGATGTCAAAGGAGCTGTTAATTGTAGCCACTGGCTATATGTTTATCTCCACTTCATTTTGTATTAAGACTTTGCATATAACTTATTAAGTAGAATCGAAAATATAAAAATGCAGCCAAAATATTTTGCTTGGCATTTTAACAAAATACCAAGTCCCAAACCTCTGAAGATGTTTTCTTATCTAGATATACAAGTAGGAAACATGTTCTTTATCTTATCATTTGGTTCTAAAAAGCAATCTGCTTTAAACACTGAGTGATATCTTCATATTTTCATAAGATAATATGAACCAATTTCATATTATTGTAGTACTAGGGGCCCGGTGCACAAAAATTTGTGCACTCGGAGGGTGGGGGTCTCTCATCCCGGCCTGTGCCCTCTTGCAGTCTGGGACACCTCGCGGGGGATGTCCACCTGCTTGGCATGCCTGGCCAGCCTGGGTGAGGGGTTGAGGGACATTTTCAGGCTGTCCACAGCCCCTTCAGGGTTCATGCACTGGGGGGTGGGAGGGCTGGTGAGTGCAGGCCTGGACGTTTCCCACCAGAGGGCCCACGATCGCACATGCCTGGTGAGCCCACACAGCTGAGACGACACACCTGGCACAGAGCTGGGTGGCAAGCCAGGGGCAGATGCTGGTACAGGATCCCTCGGTGGGGCCCTGCTGCTGAGCAAACACACCTGGGGTGGAGCCGGGCAGCGAACTGGCTTCAGATTCTCCGCACTGTGCAGCAGACACTCCAGCATGCCCTGTGGAGGCCCCTGGGGGGTGGATGAAGGTAGCGGACCCTGGACTGCTGCTCCCACATGCCCCTGAGGAGGCCCCCGGGGCAGAGCCAGGCTGCGGACCCGGGACAGCTGCTCCTACACACCCTGAAGAGGCCCCCCCGCACTCCCGCATGCCCCGGGGAGGCCCCCAGGGGGCGGAGCCAGGCAGCGGACCCAGGACAGCTGCTCCTGGATGCCCTGAGGAGGCTCCTGGGGGGCAGAGCCAGGCAGCGGACCCAGGATGGCTGCTCCTGCAAGCCCCATGGAGGACTCACTCTCACACATGCCTGGTAGAGGCCCCCAGGGGGTGGAGCCAGGCAGCAGACCCAGGACAGCTGCTCCTGGACACCCCGAGGAGGCCCCAGGCCAGACCCCCCCTCCCACTGAGCTGACACACCTGGCACAGCTGTGCCGGCCAGCCGTGGAGGCTCCCAGTGCAGAGCCGCCCTGCCAGCCTCCATCTTGGCTGGGTTAATTTGCATATAGCTGCTCTGATTGGCTGGTGGGCATGGCCGTGACCAGAGGCTCAGCCAGCCTAGGCAGGCAGTTGCAACAGAATCCTCTGGTTTGCTCTAGCTCCATGGCTGTTGGCCTCCATCTTGGCTGGGTTAATTTGCATACAGCCCCTCTGATTGGCTGGTGGTAACGGTCAAATTTGCATGTTTCTCTTTTATTATATTAGATGGTTAGTTTTCACTCTCACTTTCTATTTTTCTGACTAATTTTAAGACCCATAGGACAACTGCAAATATGGGGAGAATTTAACAAAGTTATCAGCTATTTGTCTGTGTTTCTGGAATACTTAAACCTTTCCTCACATTTAAGTGTTTTACCTTAATTCTTAAATGATGCAGGATAATCCCTAGTCCTGCCCTTTTCAAATTTTCTCAAACCCTGACTTAATGAAGGATGAACTAGTGGGATGGATGGAGGAGATGGTACATATTGTAAAAATGCTACTGGTGTTGACCTGGGCACTTAGCCTGAGGGAGTAAAAAGTGAAGGATGATGAATCATGATGGCAGCAAACTAAAGGTCTCTGGTTGATTGGAAGGATCAAGCCATTGTCTTTATTGGAACCCCAGCTTCTTCCAGTTCACTCTCCATCCACCGCCAAATCTCTAATTGACAACTGGATTGTCCTTAGTGCAATTGTTTACTGATATAATTTATTCTTTATCATCTGTCACAGCAACCATCTTTCTTCTCTTCAGCTTTCCTACCACATGTGCATACATTTGTGTGTGCACACACACACACACCCCATGCACACACCCAGTGACTGATGTTTAGTGAGCCATTCTAAGGCCAAGTCTAGGGTGCTGTTAATGAAGTTTCTGTACTTCAAGTTAATGAAGTTCCCTTGCCCTGGGGTGCAGTCCCCCTTCTCCACTTGCTTCCCTCTTCTGTGCCAGGACACAGACTTATCTTGCCTCCGGAAAGGAAATTCTGTTTCCAATAACCAGTTCCCCAGTTACCTCCCCAAATTCAGTCCCTCCTTCCCTGGTGGACTCACAACAGTGTTATAGGTTATACAATCCTATTAGCCTCATCTTTTAAAGAGGTAGCACAGCCCTGGATGGTTTTTCTCAGTGGTTAGAGTGTAGGCCCGAGGACCAAAGGGTGGCAACTTAGATTCTAGTCATGGGCATGTATCTCTATTGCAAGCTTGATGCCCAGCCCGTCAGGGCATGTGCGAGGAGGCAACCAACTGATGTGTCTCTCTCGCATCGATGTTTCTCTCTCTCCCCCCCCTCCTTCCTCCTCTCTACTCTCTCTAAAAAAAATCAATGAAAAAATATACTCAGGTGAGGATTAAAACAAACAAACAACAAAAAAAAAAGCAGCAGCATAGATAGCACAGGTATGAAGGACCAAGGAACAGGTGGCTCTGCCCCACTTGCTGTGCTCAAATGACCGGTGTGGGTATGTGATTCTGGGCCTTAAACTCAGTGATTCAGATGTTGGCATTCTTGATTTCTCTGTCCATGACATGGGAGACTATATATGCTGCCAGCCAGAAGACTATGAAGAATGGTTACCCAACACAATTTGATTTTGTTCAAACTCTCAGTACAAATAATTATTTCAGGATTCACAGAAGTACTAAGCCAGCTATGAAACATGTTTAGAACATTGATGCTTTATCCTTTGTTTCAGAAATTCTGAGGCCTCCATCCTACTGAGTATATGAGGCTGGGGTTTACGCTTTTGTATAAGGCAAAACGCCTGTGACAGAAACCGGTTCTGTGAGCCGCTGCAGGGTTTGTGTTCTCGGTTTGAGGGAGGTTCACGAGAGGCTGGAAGGGGCACCCATTACTCACTCATATGGGTTCCCACTCGAAGTCAGGTTTACACCGCAACACAACTGACCCTGAGTTTCATTGATTTCCACTTGAAACTATAGCCATCTCAGGTTCATTTGACGTTTGCCCCTATCTAGTTTAAGGCTTAAGACAGGTTGACTCATAGTTTTGGGAGCCTCAGCAAACCTCTCAGTGAACTTGAACTGAATTTGAGGTCTTGATTCAGAACTTTGGAGTTTTCATTCAGGAGCTTTGCATGATCCTTGGCTATTTCGGGCCACAATCTGAAATCCCATCAGACTCACTTCAGACCATACGGAGCAAAGACAGAGACCGCTACGGCCATTACCCACTCGTCACACATTCATTCCTATGTTTCTGTATCCTCAGCAGACCTCATGAAGCTTCTACAGAGAACACTTTTTTTTTTCTTTTTCAAAATAAATAAATAAATAAATAAATAAATAAATAAATAAAGACATTAGTCTCATGGCTGCTAGGAATGAACTGGTCAAGAAGACTATCAATTTCTTGACACTCTATTACATATGTTGAAGAATTGTTTCCAAAGAGTTTCCTTTCACTGCCCTCAACAGACATGTTTGCTGCTTTTAAATGCAGTAACCACTCCTAACTGTACAATGTATTAAGATCTTAAACTACTATTTCTAATTATGGTGGAGACTTTTCAAGAGGATTTATTATATAATTTTGATTATAAAAGCAACCAAAAAAATTATAATCAGTCCTTAAAATACTCTTCTTGTTGATATTTGTAATAAATGAGATGATTTAAAGTTGTATATTTTTGAAGTCTGGGATTTGTACCATTGATTTTTTTTTTCTATGCTAGTTTCCCTCCAGTGTGAGAATCTATTTTCATTACAAGTTCTCATTCATACTGAAATGACTCTTATTTTACAGTAAATTTTGTTGCTGCTTGCAATAGTATAGGTAATTGTAGATCATAAGAAAAATGGAGCAAACCCACATAAAATAGAAAATTTTCTATTGGTTTTGACAATGGGAAGAAAATCCCATTTCCTTTGGTGGATAATGCAAATAAAGGATTTTTTTCTCAGTTATAGTGCTTTGGGGGACATCTGGCTGCCCAGTATTGGGTTTTTCCAGCGACTAGTGCTTTACAACTGCTTTCCAAGTTATTTCTCAAATCCTCAGGAAACAGATTAACTTTGCAGTATTTATTCAAACATATTGGAAATCAAAGTGAGTTTCAACTGGTAAAATGTCTGAATTGAAGACTATTTGTAAAAAAAAAAATGCATCTGGATTCCTTTTAAGGATATACGGTCATTGAAACATGGCTAATAAAGTTTCTAAGCCAAATCCTTTGAAGGAAACTCTTTCATGAATAGAAGAGACAGTTGAGAATAAATTATAATCAGCAAGTCAATTGTTTCTAATAAGTGGGTACTTGAAAACTCTTTGTTCCTTTCAGATTTAAGATTCTCCCCAAGTCTAGTTTTCACTATTAATTTTCTGGGTGCACATTGTGTTCACAGAGAATGCAAACGTATGCTTCAACCCAGCTTCTGAACAGTGAGATGTGTGAGAAATCGGGGGCATTGCCCAGCCCTGGACTGCTGCCTCCCTGGCTGTTTCAGTTATCACTTCAGGCTGTATTTTCTTTGTCCTCTTCCATCATCATCATATCCCGGGCAAATAAACTGCACTTGGCCTCAACCACCATTTTCTCTGGTCCTCATTGAGCTCGCTCCCTTAACTCCAGATCACTGTCAAGCTTAAAGCTTCCTTCACCCGTCTTTCTTCCTCCTCCCCAGGGTTCAATCAGTGACCAAGAAGAATCCAGCCAATGCTTTCGCAACCACACCACTAACTTACCTCTCCTCCTCTCCATTTCCTCGGCCGGAATGCTGGCTCGGCAATTTACCTTTGGTTGCCTGACCTAGCACAGTCTTGCAGGAATCCTCTTAAACCTCCCGCCATCCTTCCGTCAATCATCCCTTACAACGTTGGGCACTGACCCATCTCCGATCCTACCACTTCTCTGGCCAATACCTGCCATGGCCCCTGCTGCCTGCTGAGCTCAGAGCTGAAGTCCTAGCCCAGCTGTTGGGAGCCTCCATGCTTCCAGCTCTTGCCAATGTGAGCTCCTGCTCTCCCTCTGGGGTAAACGCCACACTCGAACCCGTCAGATGATTGTTTTTTCTGTTCCACACACACACTGTGGGCCTTCCAACTGCTACACGTGTTCATGTGCCATTTCCCAATTTTTCTCTCAAAGTCATATGAATCCTTCAGAGCCCAAAACAAACATCCCAGTTTCCATAGTGTGTGGGTGTCCTTTCCAGTTACGTAACATATAATCACGTATAGGCATATCATACAGGGAAGCACTGGCCATATTTGTAAACACATGATCACTGAGTGCCTTTAGAAACGTGTGTATCATGTATTCATTCACATATATCTTGTACTCAAAAAACATGTTAAGGTTCAGAAAGACCTTTTGCCCATATTCCCGCATTTACTTTTGGACACAAACCCAGGAGCTGGGCAATATGGACAGCTGACAGACAAAGCAGCTAAACCTGAGGAAACTGCACAGATTACCCAGGGTCATCTCTCTAAAAAACGACAGAAGGAGGTTTCACACCCAGCTCTCGTAACAGCTCCTGGCACTTTCAACCCAAACACGATGACCTCCCTTCTAATGGGACAGAGACACAAATGAGGTGATTCCTGCAGCAGATGGGGAAAGGGGCCAGGCCCGGCGTGTCAGGGGCGGTCTGTGAGAAGAGCAGTGGCATGATCAAAGTGCTGCTGCAGGAAGATTGATCTGGTGGTGCTGGTGAGGCGGTGGGAGCGGAACACCCTGCTGGAATCCATGGCCTGCTCTTCTGAACTCAGTGGCTCTTTGTGCTCCCCATGCAGCATTTACCCAGCGCCGCACACTGGTTACTTATTTGTTTACTTACTCCCTTCCCACACACACTCCGGAAGGATTTAAGGTGGCTTTTCACTGTCTTATATTTCACAACCTTATTAATACAACTAGATCTTATCTCCTCCACTTAATTTTAAACCTTGTAACAGCTTAAAATTGGGTATTAAAAAGTATGTGTTTTGCCCTGACTGGTTTGGCTCAGTGGCTAGAGTGTCGGCCTACGGATTGAGGGATCCCAGGTTCGATTCTAGTCAGGGGCATGTACCTTGGTTGCGGGCACATCCCCAGTAGGAGGTATGCAGGAGGCAGCTGATCAATGTTTCTAACTCTCTATCCCTCTCCCTTCCTCTCTATGAAAAATCAATAAAATATATCTTTTTAAAAAAGTATGTTTTCACATCTTTGGACTAACCATGTATGTGACATGGGGATGCATTAATTGTGGATGTTCAGAATGCAGGAATGAATAAGTGAATGAAAGGGCATCTGAGAGATTTCTGCTAAAGATAGGATGAGGGAGGGACATGGTTAAGTAGATTAAAATATTTATACTTAAAATCATATGCATTAATAGGAGATACATCTATGTGAATTTAAATGGTAAGAAGACTATGATGTATTGTTTCCTAAATCACAGAATACACATATATATGAAAAAAACAGTGTGCATGTGTTGTATGTGTGCGTGCGCATGTATGTGTGCGTGTTGCACATTGAATTGTTAACACGGTTAACTGTTTACCTCTGGGAAAAGTAATGGGATTGGAAAACGGCCTTGTAGATGTCTTCAGACATGCTGAACGTCTTCATTTAGCTTAATCCTGGAGATTCTTTGCAGCTTGTGATCAAGACCCACTTCCAAGTCCAACTTCCTTCTCCGTGTTGCCTGCCCCCCAAGTGGCCACAAAAGATGTCCCATACATGGTCTCCAGGTCTCCTTTCTGTCTTTCCTTTTCTGGGACTTCTAATGGCACACTCCGGTCCCTCCTGGTTTGACTCTCCTTCTTCTGCTTGGGATCATCTCCCTGGATCCAGGCCGCTCCCTCCATTCCCTGGCAAGGTTGCACAACACTCACTGACATTTTCACTGCAGCTCCATGAGACTTCACTTTCAGGTGTGAAACCACCTCAGACCTGTTGTACTTACAGCAGGAAGAACTGTGGTACCATGTCCTATTCATTTCTTTCTCCATATCCCCACCACCCCAAGACCAACAACCACCACTTTTTAAAAGAAAATTATTTTCCTTAAATATTTAATGATGTTCCCTACCCATGATAAAATATATGGATCAAGTAGTTACAACTTTTTAAGCTATTTATATCCAAATGGTAATTAGAATTATGAGTTTCTTCACTAACCACTGCTCTTTCTTTTCCTGGCACTTGAGTGTCTTTCCTTTGAAAAGTACATTTTTCCTCTTAACTCAGCTATTTATTCACTCACCACTAAATATCTTCCTTATATTGCGTTAAATCTCACTTATGTTTCATTCTCCTAACACTTAAATGATGACCAAAATAGTCTGGCCTTATCAGATGGCAGCTTGTAATTTTGTCTTGTGTAACCAGATGAACCACACCATAAAACTGTGAAGCTATTGAATAATGTTCAGGAACCTGAGGAGAGATGGTTCGTCATCACCAGCCACCCTCTAACCATGATTGCCACCATCTTTCCATTTCCTCCACTTCTTACTGAGTATGCTGGGAGCTCAAGGGCATTGAGCTTCCAGAGCTCTCACAGTCAAGTCTGAGACCAAGAACCCTGTCTCCAAAGACCCAGTTGGAAACTGGTGCGTCCAGAGTGCCTACTATGTTAAGGTGACCAGATTTAAAGCGGCACGCCATTGGGGGTTCTTTTTTTTTCTTTTTTCTTTTTCTTTTTTCTTTTTTTTTTTTTTTTTATTATTACTTAAAATATTACAAAGAGTAATCAGGACTTTTTTTAAATGCCGCAGGACATGGGACAAACTGTTAAAAATCGAAACTGTCTCGCCAAGAGCAGGACGTCTGGTCACCTTATATACTATGTGCTCCACAATCACCATACCTCATATACCTGTCCCCAATCACATGGAGCCCAAAGTTCTGCTGATCACAAGCAAGACATGCAGAACTAAAGAGTGTATAGTGGGTAACGCTTTTACAATAGATCATGCAGGAACCCTCAGGCAGATTTGTGAAGTTCAAAGTAAATGGTACTTGTGCTACTCTTATTTCACCAAGAATCCATTTTCAAGAAAAACTCATTCTCTCTCACCTCTGTGCCCTGGGAAGGGAATCAAGCCATGGTTTTAATATTTTGTGATTGCAGATCCCTTGAGAACTTGATGAAAACCATGAGGCCTCCTTTTCCTGGGGAAAAAAAAAACAACACACACACACACACACAAAAAACCACTTCTGTTTATATACATGAAAATTTACAATTTCAAGGCATTCGCCTACCCTAATGCTCCTTCCCAGAAGTCCTTTCTTAAATCCTAGGTTAAGAACCCTGAACTAAAGGGAGAAATCAATCTTCTGGAATAAAGTCCAGGGGAAAGAGTTTCCAAATGGAGCTTATAGGTGGTTCTCACAGAGCTGTGTGTGAAGAGGAGGGAGGAGGTGGCATTCAGGGGAACGGTAAAAAAAAAACAAAAAACACATGTTGGTGAAACAAAGGATCAGCGTAATGACATTACGCTTGTGGGTCAATCTGTGATGATACTGAGAACGAAAGCCAGGCAAAATGGCAAACGTCCCTCCATAGAGCAGACAAGTGCTAAAAAGGAACTTTGGCACCAGATGTGTGTGGGTGAGGCCTGGCTCTGTCTTATAGTAACTTTAGACAATTTACTCAGTCCCTAAACCTCATTGTCTTCAGCTGTAACATGAGGGTAATAAGAGTTGAACGGAGATGAGGTAGTAAATGAGATACTTGTGAAGTGCTTGTTCCAACACCTGCATAAGGGCTACCTGTGAACATTATGCTGTTTTGGCCCTAACTGGTTTAACTCAGTGGATGGAGCATCGGCCTGCGGACTGAAAGGTCTCAGGTTCGATTCCGGTCAAGGGCATGTACCTTGGTTGCGGGCACATCCCCAGTGTGGAGTGTGCAGGAGGCAGCTGATCAATGTTTCTCTCTCATCGATGTTTCCAACTGTCTATTCCTCTCCCTTCCTCTCTGTAAAAAATCGATAAAATATATTTAAAAAAATAACATTATGCTGTTTTCCTTTTCAGGCACCCAAAGGATCCTGTGCAAGTCATTTACACTATGATGTGAATTAACAATAAATGTTCACTCACTGAACGCTATGTGCAGTGAACCCTCTTTCACCTGCAGGAAGTTGGCCCAGCTTAGTCCTTAGGGGGAAAAAAAGGTGGAGGTGATGGGCATAAGTAGGGGAGGAGGATTAAAAGATGCCTTAGCATCCTTAAAATCACACCTCAGAGACAGCCAAGCTAGACCTGGGTGAAGATTCACATTAAGGGGCAAAGGAGAAGGACTGCAGCAGGATTCATGGAGTAAGGAGACATGTCTGATCCTGGGCCTCAAGCTCCCTGCAGTGATGAAAATACACACACAGTCAGCAGCAGCAGGCATGGTATTCAGTCACCTGGAGGGAAGGTCCTGTGGCCCAGCCCACAAACCTTAAACTGAGCAAAAACGTCAACTACATGAGTTAAAAATGATTGCCTCCAATTGCAAGCATCATGACTCGACACCTACACCGGGGAGAACTGCATTTTTGTAAGCACAGTGGATACAGTTCAGAGGCATTAATAATGAAGTAGGACAAATGTCAAACCTATTTGTGAAGTGGCCCACATCTTAAGGTTTTTGGGGTACTGACGGCAACCATGCTTTATGATTCAGCTGTGTAATGCACCATCCGACCACTGCTCTGGACAGAGTTTCATTATTGTGATAAATAGCAGGGTTAAAATCGCCAAGCAGGGTTCCCACTGAGGCTGCTCTGTCTTTATTATACAGGACGCCCCAGATTCCCAGAGGGTCTTATCATCCACTCTGCTAAGTCTCCAAGGAAAACATGCAGAGCCTTTAAAAATGATGACATAGTGTGGTTCAAGGAAATTTAAGCTTTTATTTATCAATTTCTGTACTAGTCATCCCAACCGCTTGAAGTATATAAAGATTTTATTTCCCGTTCTATTAAAATGGACCTGTAGCATTTCCTCTAATTTAGTGATTCAGGTGCATATAATTTTAGAACATTGAAAGTCAGACGTCTGCGTATGTGCTTATTGTTTGTTAGTGTCTATATATGTTACAAACATATCAGGTTGTTGGATGAAAACTTATGTTTCTGGATTTCATTTTACTTTGAGGAATGAAATCTGAAACAACTCTGAGATCATTTAAGTAGACTATTTAAAGCATAACATTGATTGTGCAACTTGTTTTGTTTTTTAAATCTTTAAAGGTCCATGAGTTGTATGGCCCTACACACAGAGACTTTCATTTCTAACTTGGTCTGATCTTCATTAACAACTATTCCTTCCTTATAAACAGAAAAAATATTTAGGAACCCAGAGCAGAGTGGTCTAACTCCTAAATCTGATGCCTTTCTCTCTTCCCTTCTTCAACCCCCTCCCCCATCCCTTTCTCTGTCTCCAACCTCATTTCTTTCTCTCCAACTTCATTTCTTTCTCTCTAACCAGTTACCTTTTTAATGGGATTTGTTAACTGTTGGTTAAGAGGGAAATTAAATTTGGAGGTCTTTGCTTCTTGGAGAATCTCAAGGATTTATAGAACTGTCTGGTATGAGAAACTATGTTTATCCTTAAGGCAACAGCCATCATTTTTGGGCACTTATTCCATTTTGTTTTGTTCCTTTGATTATTGAAAACTTTTACAAGACAAGCAGGCTTTTTAAAGATTGAAAGGTCTCATTCCAGGGCAAAGCCCACTTATTTGTGAATGAATGGAAAGTTAATTGGAAAAAAGGGGGTGGGCCAGAGTGTATTTCATTTGTTGTCCATTTAAGTGGAGCTGATGAGCAAAGAAGTAAAACATTATTCGATTCCCAGGTATGTTTCTCAGATCAGGTCCATATCTTGGGTTTCTTTTTCATGGTAATTCTGAATGTCAGAGCAGTGTTTTGTTTATTTGTTTTTAGAAAATATTTTGCTAGATTAACTTCTCTCCTAGAAAAGCATTCCTAGATATAGCGTCTAAAGAACGTAATGAATTTAGAAAGAGATCTGAGGACGCCTTGAACATTCACACTTATGTGCTTATTGTTGGTGCAGGAAGTTCAGTAAGAAAATCAACTCTTCCGTTATACATTTCTCAGTGTTATACCACTCTGCCTCATTTTACTTCTACTGGATGTATAATTATGCAAAATTTTTAAAGTTCCAGGGGAATGAAATTGCAATACTGGAGAAATGACTTACGGTAATGTTCCATGAAACTCTTCTTTGTTTCCATTACTTTTACTTCGGTTTTGGTTTTCTAAGAATTTGCACCCTTGATTTTGGAACTCATTATTTCAAACTCCAATAATCCTAAAAATGAAAGCTGAAACTATGGAATCTTTTATGGTTTTAACTTGATCATTCCTTTCACCTAGAAAAGGGCAAGAATTTGCCCCCAACTAAGCCAAATTTATGGAAAAGCTTGATAAAAATGGTGAATGTTTTGTGTATGCAGAGATGTCCACAGTGGTGTGACCTTTTCTGCCTTCAAGTTTTATTATATGAAATGTTCACGCCACTCTTCTAGGAATACCAACCTTATTTTTCTAAGACTCCTTTCATTTATTTTTTCAGTCAAAAGGGGGGAAGTAATTTGCAAGGAGTTCAGTACTGTGATAATGTACAGGAGTTCATGCTTTAGTGAGAGTTCAGAAATGGATTACAAATAAAAGCAGTTCAGTGTTCTCATCCTTAGAAACAGAGAAGAAGTTCATGGTTTATGAAAGAAAGCAGAAAAAAAAATGTGCCTGCCTTATATGGCATAGTGAAATAGTGAAGCACAGCAGAGAATTGGTTATAATGAAAAGGTTATAATAGTTGTAAAAAAAAACACAAAAACAAAACAACATCAGCAACAGATTTCATGAAGATTAAATGTGAGAAACAGTTCAATATTCCCCCTCTTGTTAGTTGGTCTTTAGGTAAAATTACAATGCACTGCTCTCATTGTATTTTATTCTTGTCTCTGCTGCTGACAATGTATGATTGAAAATAAATGTTTGGATAGATGTTGCTTATTTACAATCTCATGGCTGCTCTCAGAATTAAGGAAAGATAAGACTGTGGTCACACACACACACACACACACTAAATCCTGAGATTTTCTAAAGTTACACTGAGATTCAAATGTTCTGCTTTTTTATCCCGAGTCATGGATTACACCTATTCCCGAAAGATCTTTTAAGCTCTGTTTCAGCATCTCCTTCTTGTTTCTTAGTCTTTCAATCTGGTCCTCATATGTTCATTTTGGCCTTCTCATAGGCAGGCTTCCTGTCACGGCATCCAGATAGAAAAAATAATATGGAAGAGAGGAAAGTAAAGAGATGAAAATGTCAACAGATAGGAAGGCATGGAAACAGAAGATTAAGGCAATTCCGTACTACAAAGGCATAGAAAAAGAGGGAGAATCTGGGAAGGTTAATTATATTAGGCCTGCAAAACATTTGAGATGTTCAGAGAAGGCTGGGAGATGAGGAACTGGTCAGCAAATGGAGATCAATGTTGCAGTTCACGGTCAGAAACAGGAGCAGCCCTGCCTATGACTTGGGCCTGTGCCCAAGAGTCAGCCTTGGATTTAGAAGCTCAGAAGCCCGACACATGTACCCTAATGCCACTTCTTGATTGTCCGAACGCTTGGGTGTAGCAGAATGGTGAAAAGATATTCCTCTTCTTCCTAGGATTCCAGGGCCGCACTAGATTCCCCAAAGCATCTTCAGGCCACTTTTTCAGCTGAGTCAGGATCTATGGGGTCCAGCAACACTGAATACCATGCTTGGTTATTGGAGTTTTTCTGAGATCTTTCTGATTTAGGGTAATTATGGGAAGCCTAGTCTAAGTTTGGTAGGCTGATCATATATTTTTGCTTGCACAGGGCAGGCACATTTTGCACCTGTTATCCCAGCATAATTAATTACTAATAGCACTAGAAACCCAATGCACTAAAATTCGTGCAAGAGCAGGCCTTCCTTCCCCCAGCTGCCGGCACCCAGCTTCCCTCTGGCAGGCACCGGGGACCAGGCTTCCCTCCGGCCCTGGCTTCATCAGGAAAGACCACCGGAAGACATCCAGTCTAATTAGCATATTACCCTTTCATTATTATAGATGTTTATTGCTCTCAAAAAAGATAGATGAAAAATTCCAAGGTCATCCTAAAGTTTAGGCTTTGAGTTTTCCGAGAGACCCAGTAATCTGTCAGCTCTTTTAAGTCTGGAGAAAGTGTGAGCCAGAGCAGCTCAGAAATAACAGGACATGAACTCTGCCATCTCCCTGAAAGCTGGGGAATGAAGATGACAATCATTATGCAAACCTGACTGGCATTTCTAGAGAAAGGGGAATAAATTTAACTCTGGAGACAGAGGTTCCAGATTTGGGACCATGCATCTTGTCTAGGGGAGCTTTTCAAAACTAGGATCTCACTCTGGCTGTGTAGCTCAATTTGTTAGAGTGTGATCCCCAAACACCAAGTTTGCTGGTTCGCTCCCCGGTCAGGGCACATACAAGAAGCAACCCATGAATGCATAAATGAGTGGAACAACAAATCTCTCTCTTTCTCTCATCAATGAATTAAAATTAAATAAATAAATAATTTCTTGGAGTTCATGGTTCATTGGGTAGATCACTGGAACCCGCCACCGGGAATTCTGATGTTCCCCTCTGGCAGTAATTTGTTCCTTAAGGCATGTTAAATAAAGGTACAGCTTCGTTAGTGTGTTCATTTAACATCTCAGATGAAAAAACTTTAAAGTACAACTGAAAATCCTAACAGGGAAAGACAAATGTGCTCTTGGTCTCTTAGTCACTTTGGGAAAAGGCAACCAAATACAGCAATAAAAAAATTAAGGTCATCACCCATCATACAAATTTGTAGGGAGTTTTTTTCAATACTAATCACCCTCTTTAAAACATGAATTACTTTTATTTATGTTTAATCATCAAGACTTTTGATGATGGGAATTATTGTAACAGTGGAAGAAAATAAGGCTTAGAGAGTTTATGTAGTCTGTCCAAGCTGGTAGATGAATATTCTTATAAAAATTCAAATAATTTATAGAAAGACAGAAAAAAAATGACAAAGGAAGAGTTTGTCACCGAACAATATCTTGACGAAATACACTTGCACATGTCTCATTTCTGTGGAAAAATTCACAGTGGACACCAAAAGGGCTCCTCAAGTCCAGCTTTCTTTGCCAGCTAATCTAGAAAATTGTAAACATTAGGAAACATTAAACAGGTAGTTGAGATATGGCTTAGTAAGAACATATTGCTTAGTGACTTGTTACTATTCAATAACCTTATGGCCAACAAAGTCTTCAGATACTAATGTCCATTTCTCCCGATTCCATCGATGTGACATTTCTTCTCACTATATCTCTCAATATATTAGCTGTAAAAATAAGATTTTAATTAAATATGCTTATCAGCAATCCTGAATCTTTTCCTGACTAGCGTCAAAAACTTAACTCTTTTAATATTTTCAATTGATGTAGCTTAAACTTCTAATCCTGGTGGTGCTCTCTTCTGAAATACTTCAATTCTCATATTATTCTTTAAAACATACTGTACTGGTAAACTTGACTTTTGGGCTAATGTTAAGCACCTCATGCCACATTTTGTATCTTCGGGGCTCTTAATACTGCACATGCAAAGCTGCCCTCCTAAGAAGCAACAGTTTCCATGATGTCTCTGAATTTTACTTTTCTCATTAAAAAACATATTTTTAGCTCAATTGGTGCCTAGAAAGAGAATGATAAGACAGTATAGACAGTGTTTCTTACACATTTCCTCTGTGTTGAAAGAAATTTTAACAACTTTTTTTTAATATATGTATTTTTTAATTTATTTCAGAGAGGAAGAGAAAGGTAGAGAGAGATAGAAACATCAGTGATGAGAGAGAATCATTGATGGGCTGCCTCCTGCACACTCCCTACTGGGTGAGGATCCAGCCTTCAACCCCAGCATGTGCCCTTGACTGGAATTGAACCCAGGACTCTTTAGTCCTCAGGCAGACTCTCTATCCACTGAGTCAAACCAGCTAGGGCAATTTTAACAACTTTACCATTTTACTTTATTAATTCTTTACAGAAAAACTATGTATATAATTTATTTATTTATTTCTATTATTCACCATAAACTAAAAAAAAATAAATAAATTACTTTTTTTCTCCCTCTTTTCCAATTCTTCACCCCTCCCCTAAGTGGACCTTACCCTATAAGTAAGATATCAGTTTCTGAGAGAAAGTGATAATGCCAGTTAAATTTAAAATTTGACTTTTCACCTACTTCTGTGAAATACAGCACTCCACTTAAGTTATCAAAGACTTTTCTTCAGTTAAAAAATGTCCTTGTCAATGAAGCTTTACTTGAAATGTAAAGAATTGAGTAGCTGTGTTTCTTTTTATCAGCAAAATACTTATTCATCATTTTGATCTTATATGCACATAGCTCCATTAAAACCAGAAATCATAATTATACAGCTCTAAGTAACCCGCACAGAGCTTTCTTTGATAAAATGGAAAATAAATTACATTTCCCTTTTCTTTGCTAGGTGAAACATATTTTTTTCTAAATTTTGATTTAGGATTATATTCCTTGTACTTTTTTTTTGTTGTTAAATCATTAATAATAATTGAAATTGCTTTTAATCGCTGGGGCATGTGCAATCTAAATTCACTAGTAGTCCAAGGGGACAACAACCCTTCACATATCTTTAAACATCAAATTATCAGTTTTCAAAACTGGGTGTTATTCTAGTCCACTTTAAGTTAGCACATTTTTCTCTGTGGGTAGCATTTGCTACTGAAAAAACCTTGTCCGTGTCAGTATCCAGTAGAATTATCCCTAATCGCGTTAATAAGGTTAATGAAACTGTACAGTTAAAGGACGGAGACAATTAGTTCACACCATTCCGGTTTATTTATTTAGCGGTGAGCATTGTTGAACATGTCAGTCCCGAGAAACAGAAACGGCCACAAAGAGGCTTAGCATTACTAATAAAACAATCAGTCTCAAAATATTTTATGTAACAATTTGTCCGTGTTCATAGACTAATCTGTCAACTCTGCGATTTGCTTATGATGTGAATTCGCTCCGGAATGGCGCTGAGACGGCGGGATTGGGGGGCGCGGTTTAACTTCTCGGTGGGCATTTTAGGGAAGGAGCTGTCAGCTTGATCGGAGGGTGTTTGGGGGGAGCGGGGAGCCAATCAACTGTCTCAAACGGGTAACATGTTGGGCTTCTCGCCGTTTGGCGGAGCCTTTAACACTTCTCCCCTCTGGCCCTCCACTTCCACTCCGGCCCCTCCCTTCTCAAACGCTTTAGAAAAACACACACGCACAAAAAAACCCAAAAACAATTTAAGTGCTAATTCAGCGCTAAACTGGCCTCTAACTGGGGCGACTTAAAGGGCCCCGCGTTGAAAAGCGGCCCAGCCCAAACCTTTGGGGGCGCGGGCGCGGGCGGGGCGCGCAGGGAGAATGAGAAAACCCTTCGCCCCGCCCCGCGGGGAGCGACCGCGCGCCGCCCCCGGGACTCCCCTGGTGGGCTCCCGGGTGGGGGGCGTCTTGGGGAACAGCCATCCCCGATCTCGGCACAAGTCCCCCAGAGGAGGCGTGGGTTCGCTCCCGGCGCTGCCCTCGGGTTGCAAACGCCTGTTGCTGCCACGCGCGACCTCCGCGCTGCAGGCAGCTGGGGTCCCGGCGGCCGCGGGCCACAGGCTCCAGGTGGCCGGGCCGCGCGGGCGCAGGGTCACCTCCCCTGGGCGTGCAGATCCCCGACGACAGCGGGCACGTGGGGTCCGGACTCCCAGGCGGCCAGTCCCGGGCGCCGCGTGCTTGGCGGTCTCCGTGCCGCCGCCTGGCCCTCAACTGGGTGGAGTGGGGAGGGGGTAGCGGCAAACTGCACGGGACCCCTCTGGAGGGGGATAAAGAAACACAAGATCTATTTTAAGGTAAAAGCCAAACACCTAAGGGATATGCATGAGTTGTAGCCTCCACCCACCCACAGACCCTAAGGTATATGTGCTTACAGGTTAGCTTGTTAAGACTTTCCTTTACAAATTCATTCCCACCCCACTTTTCCCTTGGCAAGGTTTTGACCACTAGATTTTTTAAAAATTCAGAGTGGATGTTGGCTAACATCTCTTTATAGCAGATTTCTATTTAGTATTTTTTAAAATTACCCCTGATAAATAAATCATACATGGCATAATCGTACAAATTGGTATTTAAAGCAAATCTTCCAGCAAGGTATTCCAAAATCTATCAATGCCCATCATTCCAGATGAGGGCAATTTTAGGAAGTGAAATCAACAATCAAGATAAGGTTAGAAAGAACTAGAGAGGACCTGCTAATGAGACTCCCGTTTCTTAGTTATGGGCGATCATAATTGAAGAACAAAGCAGTTGGAGGAATGTCACGTGCTCCTTAGCATCCTGTCTGGGCCAATATTCAGGGTTTGACTCTACAGAGAAGGGTACTGACCTGTGCCTGCAATCCAGGAGCAAGTAACACCTGCGAAGGAATATTCAGGAGAACATCGGTCAGTGAGTGCGTGACTTGTTTTTCATCCAATAAATATCTGAACACACCTCTCTGGTAGGAAGGGTAAGAAAGAATTGAGGACTGGGGACGGGATAGAATGTGAAGAATAGACATGGGGCTTCTGTCCTCGATCATCCAGTCTAGTGACAGAAGAGAGTAAGAAAGTTTAAACCCCAGCAAGGGTGAGACAGTGTAAACACCACAAGACAGATGTGCGTACAACACCAGGGAGTTCAGTGGCCGGAGAATTCCTCCCAGTTACAGGACTGGACTGAGTTAAGGTGAGTCTGGCCTTCAAAGTAGGGAAGGGACCTGCTGAAGGTGGGTTCCCTCCCTGTAAGATGGTCCTTGATACGCATGTAGTATCCTGCCTCTTCTAGAACCTTCGGTATGTTCGCTTCTATCAGCTTTCAGTTGTCACTTTCTTCCTTTTTAAGTCGCTTAACCACAAATTTAGGGAGTCCATTCCTGTAAATTGAGGCTGAGGTGACACAATAAAAGAAAGTGAAAAGTTAGGAGCTAAATATGTTTTATTTATTACTTCTTTGCAAAAAGAATCTGGGTGGTCTATGACCCAGAACACTCCATTTCAAATACATTGGTAAAATCATCATGGAAAGCCAGAAAAAGTGAAAACTTGAAATAAGACAACCTTAGGAGTTAGCAGGTCACTGAGATCAACCTTCAGATTTGGCTCTGAGCTCCTTGGCAGCCAAGGAAAAGAGAGGAAAAACCCTAAGTGACGTTGGTCTTGCTGCTGAAAAATGTAAAGAATGTCTGTTTTTTGCCTTGACCGGTTTGGCTCAGTGGATGGTGCGTTGGTCTGCGTACTGAAGGGTCCCAAGTTCGGTTCCAGTCAAGGGCATGTACCTTGGTTGCGGGCACAACCCCAGTGGGGGGTGTGCAGGAGGCAGCGGATCAATGTTTCTCTCTCATCGATGTTTCTAACTTTCTGTCCCTCTCCCTTTCTCTCTGTGAAAAATCAATAAAATATATTTTTTAAAAAAAGAATGTCTGTTTTTTAATGAAACTGAACTGTAGAAGGAATTTATGACGTAGAGCAGCTGTCAAAAAGGACACGGAAGGCCATAACAGGTAGTGTCCTACCAGCTCTCTTTTAGAAAAGAAAAGAGGATATCACTGCCTTGTTCTGTGCAACAGCCTCCCATAAAAACCAAGACTCGAGTGAAAGCGAGTCTGCAGACTATTCGGTATTTGGGGTTCACCTTGAATGTGAAATGACATCCACTGGACAGCCTTCCCCCTATATCACTTCTCTCAGCTGTGATCTTGCTAAGAGCCAAATAATGTAAAATTAAAATGATTCTCTCTGGCAGAAGCCCAGAGTGCTGCCATCACTTTTGGGATCCTAGAGTTCAGATTCATGGCATTCAGAAAAACAACCCAGCAGATGCCAAGTTAGTCATCCTCCTTCTGAAGTTGCAGAAGCAAATCCGTGTAGTCGCACTGGTGAAGACCAACCTAAGTTTCCTCAGAGGTAGGCTGCAGGGGCATCTCAAGGGTGAGCTGACATTTTACTGAGGAAGCTTTGAATGAGCTCCGGCACTTGAATACATGTTTAATTGGGTCCCCAGAGCTCCATACTGTGTTGGCATGGAACACATTCCAAGTTTGTGTTTCTTAATCCCCCACAGTCGCCAGGACTCCCCCAGGACCATGGGCTGAACGTGAAGGCTTTCTGATGGGACTCCAGGATGAAACTGAGTAAGTTGAAAAGAGCTCCCACAAACCATGACCTAAATTTCATTTTGGTTGGTTAGGTCATTCTTTTTGAAAGCTGTTAGGTACCACCGTCACTTTGCGGGGACACTTAAGGCTTATGATAATAAAAAATGTCATTAGAAAAGTGGAAGATATTTATCTTCCTATTTACTATGGCGAGCAGCTTCTAAAAGACAGGGGAGTGGTGTTTGATACCACTCAAAGGATTTTTATTTGATCTATCAGGACACTGATCCTGCTCATCTTGAGTCTTCTAGGGGGTGTTGTAATAGAGAATATTTTTTATTGAAGTGAAATGTACATAACACAGTTTGCCATTTAACCGTATTGAAGTGCACAGCTCAGTGGCATTTACTACATGGACACTGTTGTGCAACCATCACCACCCCATTCACCTCCGGAAGGTTTTCTTCTTCCTCACCTGCACTGTTTCGTTAAACACTAACATCTCATAGCTCCCTTCCCTAGCCACAGGCAACCTCCTCCCTATGAAGCAGAATCACACAGTATTTGTCCTTTTTGTGACTGACTTATTTCACTTCACATAATGTCTTCCAGGGCGATTTTTTTAGAAGAACATTAACTAGTAGTCTATGGGGAAATCACGTAATGTGTCTCATAACCAGTTCTTGTCCACAAAACGGAGAGTCGGTGAAAAACCTGCAGATCATCTTCCGTTCTTCCAGGCAGGTTTCTCTCCGGTGCCAGTGACCAGTCAGAGACAGCAGCTACCTTTGTCACCTACTTGCTCCTTAGGTGTAATGTCCGTCCAAATCAGAGATATAAAAGAACTGGGACAAGTTTTAATGGAATAATGCAAAAATATTGTTGGGTTTATAAATTATGAGATACAGACAGCTGCTGACAGATCAGTAAGAGTGTAAACAGGATCCTAGGAGAGGGGTGATTTGAAATACATAATTCGGTGAAGACTGCCACACATCAGCCAGAACAGGCAAACGTCAGTCTGGTAGTATTTCAATGACCTATTGCGAGCAAATATTCCCACACCCAGCAGCTTACAATAGACATTTTACTTTGTTCATAGCTCTGTGGGTGAGGAATTTGGGGATGGCCTCCTGGGGTTTCCCATGCGGCTGCACTTCGAGGTCTTCTGGGACTGCGGTGGGGATGGGGAGGATGCTGGCTCTTGGCTGGGCGCTCCCCTGGGGCTGTCCCTCCACCGACAGACTGGACCTCATTGTGCGGCCTGAGCGTGTCCCTAAAAGGCGAAAAGCAGATTGGGGTTTTCGGAAATCCCTCCGATGGCAGCTCAGAGGATGAATAAAGGAGGGCGACAGGGGCCAGAGAGACAAGGTGGGAGGCGCTTCCTTCTGAGTGCCGACTGTCAGCACACTGAGGGTTCAGTGAGGAGCAAGCAGAGAAAAATCCCTGCCGTCGTGAGGTGTATATTTTACTGGGGGAGACACAGTAAGCAAGCAGAGAAAAGCACATACATACGTAATGTAAGTGAGTGCGAAGGAAAACTGTTACGGGTAAGAAAGTGAAGTGGTTGCCCACTAGGCTATGCAGGCTGATTAAGAAAGGCTTCTCTGAAAGGGGGACACTGAGGCAAGAACAGAAAGAAGGGAAGGCCTGAGCTGTGCGGATAGCTGGGGACAGCCTTCCAGAGAGAAGGAACAGGCCTGTCCTCCTCAGGGAGGGGCATGCCCCGCTTGATTGAGGATCATCGAGAAGGTGAATGTGCCCAACAGAGTTGTAGAAGCGCATGAAGCTGCCCGTTTTTTTTTTTTTTTTAATGTATTTTTTTTTATTGATTTTAGAGGGGAAGGGAGAAGGATAGAGAGATTGCAACATCCACGATGAGAGAGCATCACTGATCGGCTGCCTCCTGCACGCCCCCTACTGGGAATCGAGCCTACAACCCAGGCGTGTGCCCTTGGCCGGAATCAAATCTGGGACCCTTCAGTTCGTAGGCAGACACTCTATCCACTGAGCCCAATCGGCTAGGGCGAAGCTGACCTTTTTGATAAGGCTTGATGGTCAGTTGGATCTGAGGAGTGAGAAAAGAGCAGGAATTTTGTGTGATTGCCATATTTCTGGATTGGGCAAATACATAGGGGTGTCACTAAGGGAAAGAGGGAATACAGGAAGGGTGGCACACCATGAAGTCAATTTTGAACCTATTGAATCTGGTGTGCTGATGGAAATCCAAGTAGGAATGCTTGTAGCCACATGCACCTGTGAGGGGTGTGTGTGTGTGTGTGTGTGTGTGTGTGTGTGTGTGTGTGTGGTCCATGGGTATGTGGGACATTAGCACTTTATTGAAATCATCTTCAGAGTTTGGCCATTCATTCATTAACTAATTTTTATTGAGAGCCAAATTCTATACTAAATCCTGGGTATATAAAACAGACGTAGTCCCTGCCCATATGGAGCTTACAAGTGAACAGACAAAAAGCAAATAAACAACAAAATAACATAATTACAACTTGAAACGTGATACAAAGGAAACAAACACAGTGCTAAGAGAGTCACAGAACGTCGCGGGAAAAGGCCTCCCTGAGCTTATATTTTTGCTCAAATCTAAAGGATAAAACAAAGCTATCCATTTACACTGTGGGGAAGAGCCTGTTGGAAGTCCTCAAGAGAAAGCCACAGAAGGTCATGAGGAAAGTACCCATGATGCATTTGGAGAAATAAGCAGACATGGGGTGATACAGGTCTGGTAGGCATTGACACGAACAAGTTTGAACTTTTTTAGAATGGCAGTGACAGGATCCAATTTTTGGTTTTAAAAGATTGTTTTGTGTATTTGTGTGGTAAGGAGTAGTGGTTGGGGAGAGGCAGGGAAGGAAAGATGAGAGGGAGTAATAGAAGCCAGGAGAAACCAGTAAATAAAGCTGTTGCAGTAGTCCTGGTGAAAGGCAGGGCTTGGATTAGGGTAGGGCAGAGACAATAGAACCTGGAGATATATATCCATCCATTTCGGAGGGAGAATGATGAGGATTTGGTGATGGATTTGGTGTGGGGAGTAAAGCAGATAGAATGAAAAAATGACTCCTAGGTTTCTGCCATGACCAGTTAGGTGCTTGGTGGAATGAGAGGGTTGATTTGGATGAGAAGACTGCAAATGAAATATGGGAGATGTGAGACTAGGACTTCTTTTGTGGATCTGTCATCTTTGAAATGCCCAAGAAGCTGTCAAGCAGGTAGAAGTATAGGGCTGAGCTCAGGGGAAATAGCTTCTCTGGGGATAAAACATTTGGAACCATACAGATGACATTAAAATCCATAGAGTGTATGAGATCACCTTGAGGAAGAAGAAAGAGAAAAGAGTACCCTGGGATACTGCAGCCCTAGGCATGAGAAAAGAGGACAGGATGACAACCAAGACTGGATATATTTAACTAACAATATGAATTCTTGAGACAACTGGTTAGAGTAAAAGACGTATTATGACACCATGGTAGAATGTTCCTGTATACCCTTTGAACATACTTTTGCTTCACATGAATATATTTTTGTTTGGAGTCAGATGCCCTATTTAAGCTATAGAGATATTTATTATTAATTCAATTGTCTGTTGAATAAAAGAAAGTAATAACTCTCCCCTCACCCAGGTCATCTGTCTCTAAATTTGCCAAAAGGAAAAAAGAAAGTCTGAAAAAAAGGGGGGAGGAGAGGAGGCTTCTGAACAATTAAAAAAATGAGCAGCAGTTTAATTTCAAATATTCAAGAACTGTCATTTCATAACATTGTTAACATGGCTCCTTTTTCATTTAAATGCCCCTTTCCCACACTACATTGCATTTGACAGCTTTGCTAAGATATGCCTGCTGCTGCAAAACAGCCATTTTTCATTAAATAAAGATGTTCTGAAACAAACACCAAGATAAGCAACTGCGTTTAGGAGCAGAGAAAGGATATTAGCTTTAAGTTTCCTGTAACATAAAATGGTGATAAATACATACGGCTCCCAATCGAAAGGAGAAAAACAATTTTGCTCAGTAGAAAGTGTTTGCATTTCATTTAGAGGTAGATGGATGAGAGGGAAGAGAAAATTTGAACCATCTTTAGTTCAAAGTTGGAATTTAAAAAAAAAAAAAAACATAAAAGAAGGCACCTCTTCACAAATCACCCCCCCCCCCCCCAGTAGTACTCTATTGGGTTCTCTCCAATGCAGCAAACCAAACCCCCTCACCTGCATCTCCCTAAGGACATAGATTGAGCTCTGATCAGCAATAGAGAGCAGAGGTTCATGACAACGTCATCAAGAATGAGGATGACATTTTCGCGAGTGGCCTCTATTATCCCTTTTATCTCCCTCCCTTCAATGGCTCTTATTTTTGCTGCTCAAAATTTTTCTGTGCAAACATTTCCTCCATTTCAAGGAAGGACATCACTAAATCCTACTCACTAAGTCTTAGGAATTCCAAACTACCTTGCAGCCCAAGATTCTACCTGGAACAGGGAGAACATTCAAACGTAAGACTGGGGGAGGGGGCGGGTTACTGCATTACAATCCTCCTGCTGGCTGGGTGGGGGCCCTCCAACATTACACGCACGCTCAGCTGTAACTCTCCCTTCTCCTAGACCAGCACCCATTTCAATGGGCCCCTGTGAACAGATGTGACCTGTGGAGTTATGCCACGGCCCCATCGGAAATACTGCGGGATTGCAGAGAAGACTGCCTGCCTCCCCAGGAGCCTTCACTGCGAGCCTCTGAGCCGCAAACGGCGCGCGTTATCATCCGTGTCCGCGAGGCTGGAGGAAGAGAGCCATAAACGGGCCCGGCCCGGGGCCGTCAGCCCGATCTTCCTGGGGTCCCGGGGCAGAGCGGGAAGAACCCGCGGGGCTCCGCTCTGTCCGCCGGTCTGCGGTCTGCGGAGGAGAGAAAAGTTACCATCTCCTCCGGCTGCGGCGCGCCGCACACTTCCTGCGGCGATTGGCCGCCGAGCTGGAGGGCGAGCTTCCCATTGGCTGGCGGGCCGACGCCGCGCAGCCTGGGGGCGGGGCTGGGGCGGGGCTGGGGCGGGGCGGGGCGGGGCGGGGCGGGGCGGGGCTGCGCGAGTTTCACTCCGAGGCGTCCAGCCCTGGGAGTCCCGCGCCTCGGGGGCTTTTCTGTTAAGAACAGCGGATGCGGGTGACCGACCAGGTAATTGCTCTCGAACCTCGTCTGTGCCCGCGTCTCCTTCCCTGACCCCCCGGGCCGCCGGGCCGCAGCGCGGGCTCCCCAGCCACCGTGCGCGCGCTCTCGGCCCTCCAGCTCCTGCTGGGCCGCCCGGTTCCCCTGCGGCGTCCACCGGCCCGCCCACCTCTGCACACCAAGCTGGGCCTGGGCGCCTCGCCTGCCTGCGCTCAGCCTTCCCCGGCCCCGGCTCTCCCACGCCGCCCTGCAGCGTGCACACCCTGCAGCCACCTCCCATACGCAGAACCCTGTGCGCTCACACACAGTTACCCTGTGCACTCACACTCACCCTGTGTGCTCACACTAACCCTGTGTGCTCACACTCACCCTGTGTGCTCACACTCACCCTGTG